>ML429721.1:0-154653 GCA_005239525.1 Nicotiana knightiana
TAATTAATTTATTGAATTTTGTAGGAACATATAGTAGGTTAAAAATTACATGCTCACAGCTGTGGAATCTCCATTTCTAATTTCCTGTATATCTGTGTGGTACTTGTGTGGTTACCCTGACTGTCTTACAATTATGTATTGTGTTATTCTAATTGGAACAAACTTTGTTCATACATGCTAGTACTATTTAATGGTACTAACGTCCCTTTTGCCGGGGGTGCTACATCTTTTATATGGATGTAGGTTGTTCCACAGCAGGTAGCTCAGACCGCCGATAGTGGTGTTTCCCCTTCATACCTTCAGCAGATCCGGTGGGCCCCACTTCCTCCCGGGGCCGTGTGTAGTCTAGATCATCTCTTTTGTATATGTTATGTCTTTTAAGGTATAGACGGGCCTTGTTGACGACAAGTATTGTGTAAACCCTTAGTACTCTTAGAGGCTCCATAGACATGATGTGGGTTGTACATATATGTATTTTTGACGGTAAATGTGTTTACTAGTAATCATGGTCCGAATCAGAATTATTGTATGCTTTGTGATTATCAAATGTTGAAATGATAAAGGATGAAATGAACTCATGTAGTAGATTCCTTTTTAAACTCTAAATTGCTAATTCATCTGGAATAAGGTATATTGTAAACACGGGGTAACGCGTTAGGCAGGAAAGGCAATCCAGGTCTGCTTGACCGAGATCATCCGTTTAGGCGCCGGTCTCGTCCCTCGATTTTGGGGCGTGACATCTAACAATTCTCGTTGGAAATCTTCGTGGATTGAATTTTGAACCGCAAGATTTGATGGAACTTAGCTTCTGTTCTTGTAGTATTTGAATTAGGAAATGATGAATGTTTCTTGCTTTTCTTTGGATTTAGGGACGTTAGACTCTTTGTCCAAATGAATGGAACAAAACACTTAATAGATATTTACTTATTAAATTTCAATTAACCTTTAGGTAGCCACCTACTCCAACTTGACCATGAGTCATTGTTTGGAAAGTGGTTGGCTGCCACATTTCTTTTGGTGTAATTATTAATCTTTATCCACTTATTAGTTGATTAGGTAATGTCCTGTTACCTGGTAATTAACCAATTACCCGCATAATTAAAAATTGTTTCAAACTACTTAAAATTCTATTTATTTGTAATATACTTTATACATCATACTACCGTGGTCATATGGTGCCTTGTATGGTACTAGTCCATAATTATCAGGTATTATCGCTCGACCCGTATTTTATCCCAAGTCGGAAACCTTTAATGAAACTCGCTTTCTTTAATTCGTTTACCCTTTATCCTTCTTGACACTTACTTATCGCTTGTTATATGTAGCATAATTAAGTTAATATCAACTTTCTTGTTCTGAACCTCATATTCCAACCCTCAGAGTTTGGCCAACCCTTCCTGTTGTACTACTATAGTAACCTTCTTCTGTAATAAGAATTTCAAACTCTGATGATCAGTTTTAACAATGAAATTTCCTCCTTGCAAATAGTGCATCAACTTGTCCATAGCTGATAAGACAACCATGTACTCCTTCTCATAAGTGGAATGTCCCTTGTGTTTTTGGTCTAGTGCCTTGCTAAAATAGGAAATAGGTCTTCCCCCTTGCATTAGGACATCTCCCATTCCAGTAGCACAAGTATCAGTTTCCACCACAAAAGGATTAGTGAAGTCAGCACTGTGGATATGGCTACTTTAAGCTACTAAAATGACTGATTTGCCTTCTCTGACCACTGAAATGAGTTCTTCTTGAGTAGATTAGTAAGCGGTCTGCTGATAATTCCATAATTTCTTACAAATCTCATGTAGTACCTAGTTATCCCTAGGAATATCTTAGTACAGTTTTGGATATTGGCCAATTCAACATAGACTCCACCTTAGCAGGGTCACTTGTCACTTCTTTCCTTGAAATGATATGGCCTAAGTATTCTACATTGTCTTGGCAAAATGCGCAGTTGGACATCTTGGCATAAAGTTGTTCTTTCTGCAGCACTTCTAGAACTTGTTGTAAATGCAAGACATGACTTCCCATGGAAGAACTATAACAAAATATCATCAAATAATACTGAGACAAACTTTCTCAAGAATGGTTTAAGCACATGATTCATGTGACTTTGGAATGTAGCAGAGGCATTGGTCAAGACAAAGGGCATGGCCTTGAATTCATAGAGCCCAAGATGTGTTTGTTTACCTTGAAAATGGTAATTACAATTATATGTGATTTTGTGGTTCTAAAAATATGTGATGTATATTATTACTAATTTTTTAGGCAATAAATGCTAAGTGAGAGTTAAGAAAAATGAGACAAGAGCAAAGGATAATGGAATTGCGCAAACCGAGCAGTTAAGAGACAGGGTCTCGAGCTTAGTCGAGATAGGGCCTCGAGGTCGAGCTCAAGGGTTTGATAGAAGGCGGTCGAAGAATACATAACAATATTGAAGGCCTCGAAAATGGCCTTTTTATGATCAATAACGAGAAATAAATGAAGAACAATTGAGGAATGCAATAAATAAATAGAGCAATTGTAGATAATGTTTGAATTAGAGAGCAGAGAATATTCTTGTTCTTGTATTGAATATCATATGTCTTATAATATGACAAGGGTCCCCTTTATATTGGAGGGGGAATCCCAACATAGTACATATGTAATTATTACAAAGAGAAATGGTTGGTACAACCGTTTAATGCCACGGTACGGGCTTGTACTACTTTTGCGGACTTGGTCAGCTTTAACCACGTGCCTTTTGGGAATTTCCCGCTTTTTCATGATGGTATTCGATTTACACCGACTCGAGGTGGAGAATCCTCGACCTGCCTCCTCGATGCCAAAACTCGAACTGCTTCAAAGGGTGTAAAAGCACGAAGGGTGATGTCGTGCACTTGTCTTAGTGAGAATGAGAGTAAAGCACGAAGGGTGATGTCGTGCACTTGTCTTAGTGAGAATGAGAGTAAAGCACGAAGGGTGATGCCATGCATTGTTTGATATTGTCTCCCTTTTTGGGATGTTTAGATTATTGTTGTTGTTCCCTTGCCAGGATTTCTATTTCTATTATGTTTACTTCCTTGCCCTTGTTTGTGATTGCTGTTTGGGTGAGGAAAAGTGTTAAAGCACGAAGGGTGATGTCGTGCATTGTTTGATATTGTGAGGAAGAGTGTTAAAGCACGAAGGGTGATGTCGTGCATTGTTTGATATTTTGAGGAGAGAGTGTATAGCACGAAGGGTGATGCTATGTCGTACGATGTACCATTCCGTACCATATTCATTTATTATACAGTGAGGGAAGAGAGTAAAAGCACGAAGGGTGATGCCGTGCCATGATTCACATTGATTACATTATATATTGCATAGTGAGGACGAGAGTGAAAGAACGAAGGGTGATGCCGTGCAAGTTTGTGATTTCTTGTCCTTGTTGATATGCTGGCGTTGAAGTTCTTTTCCCTATTGAGATTTCCTATATGAGACTGTTATCTCCCCACAGCATGTTCCCCTTCCTTTATTAATTATTTTCTCCCTATATTTCTTATCCGTTGTGTATATATATATATAGATATATATATATATATATATATATATATATTTGAATTGCACAGGTTTATTCGGTAGTCTGGTTCTAGCATCGTCACTACTTTGCCGAGGTTAGGCTGGGTACTTACTCGGTACATGGGTTCTGTTGTACTGATGCTACACCTGCACTTCTTTATGTTGTGCAGATTACGCAGCCGGACCCGGAGGACATCATTAGTGGGAGTGTCTTCCAGCTCATCATAGAGGCTTCAAGGTATACGCGTTTGTGGTCCTTGGCATCTCTTCCATCCTTTTGTCTTCGATTCTTTCTTGTTTTTCCTTTAGCTTCAAAGGCAGACATGTATTTCCTTTCACACTTGTATTTAGCACTCTTAGACAGTTCGTGGGTTTGTGACTCCATGTTTTGGGAAATTTTTCGTCGTTGTATTATGATTGTCCTTACTTAGATCGGGACTGTATTTATTCCGCTGATTAAATTTCGAATTGTTTTAGGTTATTCTAAAAATTGAGATTATTATGCTAGTTTAGCTATATACATTGGCTTGTCTAGCGGGTTCAACATTAGACACCATCACGGCCCGATGGTGGGATTTCGGGGCGTGACATCCACCAAGTCTTCAAAGTTCTCCAAATGTTCAAGCCAAAGCCGTCAAGTCCACCAAATATTCAAGTTGAAGCTTTATAATTTTACAAGCTTAAGGGGAACATTTAAGTCGCTTTGCACCTTAAGTAGGCCACTTCGTATTTATCCTTAAAATGAACTTTAATTTTCTAATCTTAAGGTGGACATTTAAGTCCCTTTGCACCTTAAGCTCGCTTCGTCACAGATTTGATCATTCTATGTATTACTTTGGGTTGATCCTTCTAGATGTTGTTGAGAACTTGTCCTTCTATATGTTGCTATAGTTTTGTACTTCGATATGTCGTGTGACATTTCCGCGCCACGATTAGCTGTCCAGTTTTTAGGCGGGAATGAATATATATCCCGTTACACCCTAAGATCACCTTCTTCTTGAATGGATCATCTTTTAACATGAGAATATGTCCTACTCTTTTTACCTACAAAAAGGAAAATAACAAAAAAAATAAGAACAAGACGTAGAAAAAAAAGCATTACCTGTAAAAGAAACAGACGTGAAAAGGCTTGAGACGATGCATCTTAGTGTTTATAATTGATGAGCAAGGTGCTATATATTGAAGCAAATATTGGCGGTCCAAAATAGTTTATCATTATGTGGGAACTGAGACAAATAGTCTTCGAAAAGGATTTGGACTCGTTAAGGATAGAGGCAGCTTAAGATTTTTCCTTTTCAAGTATATGATAGACTAACAAGAAGAGATTCTATTGATCCCTCTACGTGTCACATAGCAGGGAATTTGTTCTTAACAAGGTGGACAAGAAGTAGTGATTCTCAAATTGACCAAACAATTGAAGTTTAATGTTTAATACATTATCCTACTCGTGAAGGGATTTAAATGTGACGAAACTAACATTGACGTTAATAACAATGGATCCATTCGATTTAGATTAGTTTATTCATGAGGTACTTCATGGGAAATAATCAATGAATTGCCACATGATCTTGACGATTCAAGTCAGAGAGGATGTGTATGTCAAGCTACCATTTGGAGGAAGTACATCCAAATAAATTTGTACTTCAATTCTAGTCTCTAAAGTTTATAACCAACAAGCCTTGAAGTAGGGTGCATTTGCAGGCATAAAAAATTTAATTCAATAAAATAACTTACACTATATTTTAAATATATTAATCCAAATAAATATTATGGGTAATATAATTGTATCAATTTGTAACGACCCGACCAGTCGTTTCGTGAGATTAGCCTCGTTTCCTCCTGTTTCTATTTTATAATATGTTGCTTAGCTTATTTATATTACATTGGGTCGGTTGGTTCGGGTTAGGAGTGGTCGTGGTGAGAACTGAGACACTTAGTCTCTTAAATTAGCTTAATAGTTGAAAAAGTCAATTGGGAGTTGCCTTATTGGTAAACAACCTCGGAATTTGGATATTATGGCTTGGATAGCTTCGTTAGGTGATTTGGGACTTAGGAGTGTGTTCGAAATGAAGTTTTGATGTCCGGTGTAGAATTAGGCTTGAATTGGCGAAAGTTAGGTTTTGGCGATTTTCGATTGGCAAAGGAAAATAGGCTATCGGGGTCGGAATGGAATTTCGGAAGTTGGAGCATGTTCATAATGTCATTTTGGATATGTGTGCAAAATTTCAGGTCAATTGGATGTGTTTTGGTTGGTTTCGGCATCATTGGCGTAATTTAGAAGTTTCAAAGTTAATAGGCTTGAATTTGATGTATTTTTTGTGTTTTCGTGTTATTTTTGGTGTTTCAAAGGCTTGACTAAGTTCAAATGAGGTTATGGAATGTGTTGGTATGTTTTGGTGGGGCTTCGTATGGTTAGCAGATGTTTGGACTTAGGAAATTACAGCAAAATAGCTGCTGGTGTGAATTTACTGGTGTGGCCACACCTGCGGATGCGGAGCCGCAGGTGCGAAGAACCTTGCGCAGGTGGGAAAAGAGGCAAGGTTGGAGGAATCTGCAGGTGCGAGGCATGGGTCGCACCTGCGAAGCCGCAGGTGCGGAAAAGGGCTCGTAGGTGCGATGTTTGGTCTGTTAGTGGAATTTCGCAGGTGCACACCTGGGACCGCAGGTGCAAGGAATTGTCCGCAGGTGCGGATTAACTGGACAGAAAATATAAATAGGTGCCTCCGTAAAATTTTGGTCATTTCTTCCATTGTTGCATGTGGGTTGAGCTGGTTTGAGAGCAAATTGAAGGGGGAATTCGAAGGTCTTCAGTGGAGGTAAGTTCCCGGATTATAAATTCGTTTCTATGTTATATTGTGACAGATTAGGCTTGAAATTTGAAGATTTTAAAGTAGAAAAAGTTGGGAAAAATGGGAGGAAGTTTGGAAAATTCTTTTGGTGATTTGAGCGGGCAATTGTGGTGTTCTTGGTATGTGTCGAATCGTGGGAGGATGTGGATTCTAGTGATGTAAATTTTATAAAATTTGGAGACGTGGGCCCGGGGATCATGTTTGGCCGAATTTCGAAAATTGTGTCTAAATTGATAATTTTCGATTGGGTTTTGTTCCTTTAGCGTATATTGATGATGTTAATCTAATTTTGGTTAGATTCGGAGCAATCGGGAGCCAATTTGAGGGGCAAGAGCATCGCGGATTAGTATTGTGGCCTGTTAGAGGTAAGTAATGGTTATAAATCTTGTCCTGAGGGTATGAAACCCTGGACATCGTATTTCTCACTATTTTTAGAATGGCGCACATATCGGATTACGAGTATGTGGCGTGCACTGATTTTTGGATTGGACTTGGTCCTCTCCGCGGCAACTATTGAGTTGCATATTTTACTCTAAATCATATGTTAAATTGTGTTCTAAAGACTATTGTATATTTGGCTATAAGCCGTGTTTGGGCCTCATGCCGACTTGTTTAGACCCCTTGGGGGCTATTTACTGCTCTTTCCTCACTGTTTATTTATGATCTACGCTCAGTCATATTTTGTGCTTAACTATTTTCGAAACTCAGCCTTATTTACACTATTTTGAGATATAAAAATGATGTTTTGGGTCGAGTACCCCGTTATACTGACACGCTCGAGGGGCTTTTGAGAGGTTCTAACTAAGTGAGGTCGAGGGCCTGATTGTGAGGATATGATACTCCACGAGGTGGCTTGATATTAGCGCTTGGGTTGAAGAAGCCCCTCTGGAATCTGTACACACCCCCAGTGAGCGCAGGTACCTACTGAGTGCGAGTGCCGAGTGCCGAGTGCTGAGTGACGAGTGATTGAGAGGCATGAGTGACAGTGAGGTTGCCCGAGGGGCTGATACAGTGAGGCTATGAGATACTGAGTGATGTTTTGCATGAAGTTCTACTTACGATTTATTTCATTATACACTAAATCCTTCGGTTACTTTTATTTCTGAAATTGTTGGAAAACACATTTTTCAAAGGATTTTTTTGAAGTTGGATTTTAAGGCATGTTGATTTCATATATCTACGTATATACTGTTGGAAAGAAAGGTTGTGCATATTGTGAACTGATTATATTGATTTTTATGTGTTTCTTGCCGCGTAGACTTGATTTATTTTCATTACTACTGAGTTGGTGCACTCACATAACTCCCTGCACCCCTGTGTGCAGATACATGTGCTGATACTGAGCGTTAGCCATCTATTTCGTGTGGATCCGGAGTTTGGGATATAGAGATAGTTGTTCAGCATCCACATCATCTCTATTTTCCCTTCTTATGGTGTACCTAGTTATTAGTTCGGAGGTTTTGTATTATAATAGTAAACTTTTTGGTATATTTCTTAGATGCTTATGACATGTTGACGCTTGATTTTAGGGATGGTTTAGACTGTTTAGCTGTTTATTTTCCCTGATTGATTCAGTAATTCTATATACTTTATTAAATGTTTGGAAATAGGTTGGGAGTTTGGAAAGAAACTGTAATTATGTGATTATTGGCTAGCCTAGTTCCACGATAGGCGCCATCACGGCCGCTTTAGGATTTGGGGTCGTGACAAGTTGGTATCAGTGCCTAGGTTACATAGGACTCAACGGTCATGAGCATGTTTAGTAGAGTCTTGCGGATCGGTACGGAGACGTCTATACTTATCTTTGAGAGCCTGCGGAACCCTTAGGAACAATCTCATTTTCTTGAATTATGTCGTGCCATTTTGTTGATTCTGGAAATCTAAACTTTTGTTGTTTCCTTCTCTCACAGATGGTGAGGACTCGCGGTACCGATCCGAGTGATCAGCCACCAGCTAGACCAGTGAGAGGTCGAGGCTGCGGTCGAGGCCGTGGTAGAGGTAGGGGGCGAGCCCGTGCAGCAGCCAGGGTAGTGCCAATTGATCCCCCTACTGTTCAGGATCAGATTCTCACCACAGATACTCCAGTGGGACAGGCCTAGCCACCGGTAGTGCCTATTATTATTCCGGGTCTTCAGGAGACCTTGGCTCAGATCTTGACTGTGTGTACCACCCTTGCTCAGGCAGTTGGCGCTACTTCTCAGGTCGAGGGAGGCGGTCAGACTCAAGTTGCCCGGACACCTGAGCAGGCTACTCAAGGCCAGTAGACACCGGGGGCGGTTCCAGCCCAGTCGATTGCTCCAGTTCGGGACTTCGTGGTTCCGGCTATGCCAGAGGACGAGCAGCGTAAACTGGAGAGGTTTAGTGGACTTCAGCCTCCGACATTTAGTGGTGCTAAGGGTTAGGATGTCCTAGGTTTTCTGGATAAGTGTCAGAGGATGTTGCGTACTGCCAGAAATTTGGAGACCAGTGGGGTCTCGTGTGCTACTTATCAGTTTTCGGGTGCTGCTTTCACTTGGTGGGAGTCTTTTGAGAGGCGTAGGCCTGTTGGTTAAGCACCCCTCACCTGGCAGCAGTTCCCCACTATCCTCTTGGAGAAGTATGTACCCCAGTCTCACAGGGAGGAGAAGCGCAGGCATTTTGAACAGCTGCGTCACGGGGATCTATCAGTTATGCAGTATGAGATGCGTTTTTCGAAGTTGGCTCGTCATGCCACTGAGTTGGTCCCTACTGATAGGGAGAGGATTAGGAGGTTTGTGGATGGCCTCACTTATCAGCTCTGCCTTTTCATGACCCGTGAGAGAGTATCAGATGCTACTTTCGAGTAGGTTGTTGATATTGCTAGAGATATTGAGTAGGTTCGCCGCCAGGAGAGGGAGGCCAAGAGGCCTCGTGGATCGGGCATTTCTAGTGATGCTCCTTCAAGGGGGCAGTTTCAGCATGGTAGAGGTCGTTCATTCAAACCTCCTCAGTCAGTCCCGCCAGCCTATAGCGGTGCATCTTCGGGGCATGGTCCCCGCGGTCATCAGCCAGGCCGTTCTTCATTAGGTGCCCTCCCAGCTCAGAGTTCAGCTCGAGCACCACCAGTTTAGAGTTCCTCTATGCATGAGTCTTCTAGTGGCCATTTTGGTGCCAGGGGTTTCTATCAGTCCACGCCTCCAGCTCCAGTGAGTTGTTTTGAATGAGGAGAATTTGGGCACATGTGGAGGCAGTGTCCCCATCGTCGTGGTGGTTCTTCTCAACAGAGGGGCCAGCCCTCGACTTCAGCTCCAGTTACTTCATCACCCACCCATGTAGTCAAGGTGGTAGTCAGTCAGCTAGAGGCCTCCCTAGAGGGGGAGGTCGAGCAGGTGGAGGTCAGGCCCATATGTATGCATTTCCATCCAGTCCAGATGAGATGCTTTGGCTACATATTCCTATGTTTCTTCGTATTTTTCCCATTTTCTGGATATGCCCCGTGAGTCTTTAGTTACCTCTGTTTATGTGTCGACTCTGGTGGGCGATACTGTTATTGTGGACCATGTGTATCGATCGTGTGTGATATCTATTGGGGGTATGGAGACCCGAGTGGACCTACTGTTACTCAGCATGGTCGATTTTGATGTGATATTGGGCATGGATTGGTTATCTCCGTGTCATGTTTTTCTTGATTGTCACGCTAAGATCGTGACCTTAGCTATGCCAGGATGTCCGAGGGTTGAGTGGAGAGGTTCTTCTGAGTATATGCCTAGCAGGGTGACTTCCTACCTGAAGGCTCAGTGCATGGTTGAGAAGGGGTGTTTATCTTATCTTAGATTTTGTGAGGGATGTCGGTGGGGAGACTCCGGCTATTGATTGGGTTCCTGTGGTCCGTGACTTTCCGGACGTGTTTCCTAAAGATCTGCAGGGCATGCCACCTGATAGAGACATTTATTTTGGTATTGACCTGGTGCCAGGAACCCTGCCTATTTATATTCCACCTTATCGTATAGCACCAGTGGAGCTAAAGGAATTAAAGGAGCAGCTTCAGGAACTCCTAAATAAGGGGTTCATTTGGCCTAGTATGTCACCATGGGGTGCACCGGTGTTGTTTGTAAAGAAGAAGGATGGTTCTATGCGTATGTGTATTGATTATCGGCAGTTGAACAAAGTTACGGTGAAGAAACGGTATCCCTTGCCTCGTATAGATGACTTGTTTGATCAGTTGCAGGGTGCCAGGGTATTTCCCAAGATTGACTTGCGTTCCGACTATCATCAGTTGAAGATTCGGGGCCCAGACATCCCGAAGACTGCTTTCAAGACTATATATGGTCATTATGAGTTTCTGGTTACGTCTTTCGGGTTGACCAATGCCCTAGAAGCCTTTATGTAGTTGATGCACAGTGTATTCCGGCCTTATCTGGACTCTTTCGTCATCGTGTTTATTGACGATATCTTGGTGTATTCCTGATCTCGGGAGGATCATGAGCAACATTTGAGAGTTGTGCATCAAACCTTGAGGGAGAAGAGATTGTATGCGAAATTTTCAAAGTGTGAGTTCTGGATTAATTCAGTAGCATTCTTGGGGCACGTGGTGTCCACTGAGGGTATTCAGGTTGACCCAAGGAATATAGAGGCAGTGCAGAGCTGGCCTAGAGCGCCATCAGCTATCGAGATTTGTAGTTTCCTTGGTTTGGCAAGGTACTATCGCTATTTTGTAGAAGGATTCTCCTCTATTGCAGCACCATGACCAGACTGACCTAGAATGGTGCTCAGTTCAGATGGACGGAGGAGTGTGAGGAGAGCTTTCAGAAGCTCAAGGTAGCTTTGACTACAACTTCGGTATTGATTTTGCCTACGGGTTCAGGTTCTTATATAGTTTACTGTGATGCCTCGAGAGTTGGCCTTGGAGCGGTTTTGATGCAGGATGGTAGGGTGATTGCCTACGCGTCCAGACAGTTGAAGGTGCACAAGAAAAATTATCCAGGGCACGATCTTGAGCTAGTAGTTATTGTTCACGCCTTGAAGATTTGGCGTCATTATTTGTATAGAGTGCATTGTGAGATTTTCACTGATTACCGTAGTTTGCAGTATCTGCTTAAGCAGAAGGATCTGAATTTGCGTCAGAGGAGGTGGTTGGAGCTTCTCAAGGATGATTACCTCACTATTTTATATCATCCGGGGAAGGCCGTGGCCGATGCCTTGAGTCGTAGAGAGAGATTTTGGGGAGTCTAGCCTACCTTCTACTAGCAGAGCGGCCATTAGCACTTGATGTTCAGGCTTTAGCGGGTTAGTTGGTGAGATTGGATCTATCAGCGCCTCCGCGGGTTTTTGCTTGTGTAGCCTCTAGGTCTTTTCTTTATTATCAGATTAGAGCACGCCAGTATGATGATCCACACTTGCTCTTTCTTCAGGACATGGTCTGTCCTGAGGATGCAGGGACGGATTTGTGTGCCCAATGTAGATGGACTTCGAGATTTGATTCTGGCTGAGGCCCATAGTTCGCGGTATTCCATCCATCCGGGTGTCGCGAAGATGTATCGGGATCTGAGACAGCATTATTGGTGTAGGCGTATGAAGAGGGATATTGTTGAGCTCGTGGCTCGGTGTCTCAACTGTCAGCAGGTCAATCATGAGCACTAGATACTAGGTGGATTTCTTCAGAGATTAGATATTCCGGAGTGGAAGTGGGAGCGGATCACCATGGACTTCGTAGGTGGTCTCCCACAGACTTCGAGGAGGTTTGATGCTATATGGTTTATTTTGGATCGGCTGACCATGTGCGCGCACTTCATACCTGTTGGTACTACTTATTCTTCGGAGCGGTTAGCTGAGATTTATATCAGGGAAAATGTATGATTTCATGGGTTTACAATTTCTATCATTTCTGACAGAGGTACTCAGTTCACATCTTAGTGTTGGAGAGTCGTACAGAGGAAGTTGGGTACTCAGGTTGAGTTGAGCACAACGTTTCATCCTCAAACCGACGGGCAGTCGGAGCGTACTATTCAGATTTTGGAGGATATGTTGCGTGCATGGAGTTTGCATATAATAATAGTTATCAGTCAAGTATCCAGATGGCAGTGTATGAGGCTTTATATGGTAGGAGGTGCAGATCTCCTGTTGGTTGGTTCGAGTCGGGTAAGGATATGCTTTTAGGCACAGATTTGGTGCAGGATGCGTTGGGTAAGGCAAAGTTAATTCAGGAACGACTTCGCATGGCGCAGTCTAGGAAAAAGAGTTATGCGGACTGGAAGGTCCGAGATGTGTTTTTCATGGTTGAGGAGAAGGTGCTACTAAAGGTGTCACCCATAAAGGGTGTTATGAGGTTCGGGAAGAGGGGAAAGCTGAGTCCCAGGTTAATTGGGCCATTTGAGGTGCTTCAGAGGATTAGGGAGGTGGCTTATAGACTTGCCTTGCCTCCCAGCTTATTGAGTATTCATCCGGTGTTCCATGTTTCGATGCTCAGGAAGTATGTTGGTGACTCGTCTCATGTTTTGGACTTCAGCACGGTTCAGCTCGAGGGTGATATGTCATATGAGGTAGAGCCAGTGGCTATTTTGGGTCATCAGGTCAGAAATCTAAGGTCTAAGGAGATGCAGAGCAGATATCCTCACTTATTCGAGATTCCAGGTATGATTCTAGACCCATTCGAGGACCAACGTTTATTTAAGAGGGGGAGGATGTAACGACCCGGCCGGTCGTTCCGTGAGATTAGCCGTGTTTTTCCTGTTTCTGCTTTATCATATGTTGCTTAGCTTATTTATATTATGTTGGGTCGGTTGGTTCGGGTTCGGAGTGGTCGTGGTGAGAACTGAGACACTTAGTCACTTAAATTAGCTTAATAGTTGAAAAATTCAATTAGGAGTTGACTTATTGGTAAACAACCTCGAAATTTTGATTTTATGGCTCGGATAGCTTTGTTAGGTGATTTGGGACTTAGGAGTGTGTTCTAAATGAAGTTTTGATGTCTGGTGTAGAATTAGGCTTGAATTGGTGAAAGTTAGTTTTTGGCAATTTCTGGTCGGCAGTGGAAAATAGGCTATCAGGGTCAGAATGGAATTCCTGAAGTTGTAGCAGGTTCATAATATCATTTTGGAAATGTGTGCAAAATTTCAGGTCAATCGGATGTGTTTTGGTTGGTTTCAGCATCATTGGCGAAATTTCGAAGTTTCAAAGTTTATAGGCTTGAATTTGATGTAATTTTGGTTTTTTCGTGTTGTTTTTGGTGTTTTGAAGGCTCGACTAAGTTCAAATGAGGTTATGGGATGTTTTGTTATGTTTGGTTGGGGTCTAGAGGGGCTCGGGATAGATTTCGGATGGTTAGTGGAGGTTTGAACTTAGGAAATTTCAGCAAAATAGCTGCTGGTGTAAATTTACTTGTGTGGCCGCACCTACGGATGGGGAGCCGCATGTACGATGGCCGCAGGTGTGAATAACCTTGTGCGGGTGTGAAAAGAGGCCAAGTTGGAGGAATTCGTAGGTGCGAAACATGGGTAAAAGGGCTCACATGTGCGATGTTTGGTCTGTTAGTGGGATTTCGCAGGTGCACACCTGGGACCGCAAGTGTGGGTCTGCAGCTGTGAGGAATTGTTCGCAGGTGCATATTAACTGGACAAAAATATAAATAGGTACCTCCGCAAAATTTTGGTCATTTCTTCCATTGTTGCATGCGGGTTGAGCTGGTTTGAGAGAAAATTGAAGGGGGAATTCAAAGGTCTTCAGTGGAGGTAAGTTCCCGGATTATAAACTCGTTTCTATATTATTTTGTGACATATTGGGCTTGAAATTTGAAGAATTTAAAGTAGAAAAAGTTGGGAAAAAGGGGAGGAAGTTTGGAAAATTCTTTTGGTGATTTGAGCGGAAAATTGTGGTCCGTTTGTGGTGTTCTTGGTATGTGTAGAATCGTGAGAGGATGAGGATTCTAGTGATGTAAGTTTTATAGAATTCCTAGACATGGGCCCGAGGCTCGGGTTTGGCCGAATTTTGAGAATTGTGTCTAAATTGATAGTTTTCGATTTGGTTTTGTTCCTTTAGCGTATATTGATGATGTTAATCTGGTTTTGGTTAGACTCGGAGAAATCGGGAGTCAATTTGAGGGGCAAGAGCATCACGGATTAGTATTGTGGCCCGGTAGAGGTAAGTAATGGTTATAAATCTTGTCCTGAGGGTATGAAACCCCGGACTTCGTATTTCTCACTGTTTTTAGAATGGCGCACATGTCGGTTGACGAGTATGTGGCGTGCACTGATTTTTGTATTGTTCTTGGTCCTCTCCACGGCAACTATTGAGTTGCGTATTTTACTCTAAATCATATGTTAAATTTTGTTCTAAAGACTATTTCTATATTTGGGCTATAAGCCGTGTTTGGGGCCCTGTGCCGACTTGTTTAGACCCCTTGGGGGATTTTTACTGCTATTTCCTCACCGTTGATTTATGATTTACACTCAGTCATATTGTGCTTAACTATTTCGAAACTCAACCTTATTTACACTATTTTGAGATATAAAAATGATGTTTTGGGTCGAGTACCCCGTTTTACTGATACACCCGAGGGGCTTTTGAAAGGTTCTGACCGAGTGAGGCCGAGTGCCTGATTGTGAGGATATGATACACCACGAGGTGACTTGAAATTAGTTCTATGGATGAAGGAGCCCCTCCGGAGTCTGTACACACCCCCAGTGAGCGCAGGTACCTACTGAGTGTGAGTGCCGAGTGACGACTGATTGAGAGGCATGAGTGATAGTGAGGTTTCCCGAGGGGCTGATACTAAGTGGCTGTGAGGTGCTGAGTGATGTTTTTCCCGAGGGGATACTTCTGATATATTTCTTTTTACACTAAATCCTTCAGTTATTTTTATTTCTGAAATTGTTGGAAAACACATTTTTCAAAGGATTTTTCTGAAGTTGGCTTTTAAGGCATGTTGATTTCATATATCTGCGTATATAATGCTGGAAAGAAAGGTTGTGCATATTATGAACTGATGATATTGATTTTTATGTGTTTCTTGTCGCTTAGACTTGATTTATATTCATTACTACTGAGTTGGCGTACTCACATTACTCCCCACATCCCTGTGTGCAGATACAAGTGCTAATACTGAGCGTTAGCCATCTATTCAGTGTGGAGCCGGAGTTTGGGATATAGAGGTAGATGTTCAGCGTCCTCGGCATCTCTTTTTTCCCTTCTTATGTTGTACCTAGTTATTCGTTCGGAGGTTTTGTATTATAATAGTATACTTTTTGGTATTTTTCTTAGATGCTCATGACATGTTGACTCCGGATTTTGGGGATGGTTTAGACTGTTTAGCTGTTTATTTTGCCTAATGGATTCAGTATTTCTATATACTTTATGAATTGTTTGGAAATAGGTTGGGATTTTGAAAAGAAACTATAACTATGTGATTATTGGCTAACCTAGTTCCACTATAGGCGTCATCACAGCCGGTTTAGGATTTGGGGTCGTGACATAATTACTTAAATCCAGTAAATGTTGTCTGGCTAGCCCATTTAGTTGGGCTACAAGTAATGAGCCTACTTCAATGGCCCAATATGTCATCTCTTAGAGGCCCAGTCACATGCAAAATGACGTGGCACACCAAGTCAAATGGAAGAATCAATAGGATTATGCCACGTTTCAAAATGACAAGACATGCCAAGTCAAATCAAAAGGCTAATGAAATCGCACCACATGTACAAGTGACATTTTCTGGTCAATTAAATACGACCTTGTCACGCTTCAATCTGATGGGTCAGAAAGAGTTTATACTCATCACAAATCTTCTCTCCCACAACTATAAATATGGGTCTTCATAACTCAAAAAAATAGCAGAAGTCAAAACAAGAAGCAAGAGTGTCACTCCCCAAACCTGAAGAGGTGCGGCCAGCACCCGGTGCTATACTCGGCCCGAGCGTACCACTCTATAACTGTGAACTCTGGAGGGGTAACCCTCAAATTAGGCCGATAAGGCCATATTTTAAATCATCTTAAATTAATGTCGCTCTCATATGAGGGGTAAATATACCAAAAAGCTAATATATATAACTGTGCAGGCTGCCGAAGCCGCCATGAAAATCTACTGATATACAAAATATACAAGACTCGTCTACAAGCCTCTAGAAATAACTAGGTTGTATCATGGTCGAGACAGGACCTCGACCTACCCATCAAACCTGTATATATAAAATGGACTCCAAAGTCTAGACCTGGTAACTCTGAGAAAGTGGTGCTTACCAACTAAGCTGATATTTGACTCTGTCTACTGTGAAGGTCTATCCAGATGTCTATAAGGATCTGCAGGCATGAAATCTAGCATCCCCGGCAAAAGGGACGTTAGTACGAAATAATGTATACAGTATGTAAGGAAATAATATAACTAAAAGGTGAAACTGAATTGATAATATAATAATTGAAGGTAACCGAGAGCCAAAGATAATCCGAAGATATGCTTACATGATGATACTAATTCAACTCTCTCAATATAGTAAGCAAAATAGTTGTCCGACCCTATAAGTCTCGGTATGTGTAACTGCTCTACCGTAGTAGGCTCTCTCATAGGCGCTCGACCATACTAGGCTTTGTATCTCGGCCATTCTGGGTTTGCTCATAAGCGCTCGGCCACAGTAGGCTCGGCATATAACTTTCCATCTGATCTGAGGTTGCCCGATAGGGGCCTGTCCACCGATTATAGCTCAGTGGTGGTGAAAATATTATAATATTGTATATGTATATACAAACATATATATATATGTGTGTGTGTGTGTGTGTGTGTGCGCATGTGTGTGTATGTATATATAGACCCTCTGCTCTCTTGACTAAAAGAAGTCAATACTTAACTGAATATAAAGTCCTGATAAGGGAGAATATTGTAACTTATGTGCTGGGATAGTGTACATAGATTCAGAAATATGAACTTATCCTTATGTCTTGTTATCAAACACATGTAGTTACGAGATCATGCCAAAATGAAGAATAGGTTTAGCCTTAACATACCTTATCACAATCTTTACAATAACCATGTTGAACTCGTCTCTTCGAAACTTTACAACAACGATAATAATAAAACGATAATAATACTATCATTAAGTTACAAAAGGCATAACTATCACATGACGAACAACAAGCTTATTTTATTAAAACGGGCAGCATCTCCCCTATAATCTTTACTTCCTCCCAATTTGAGATAACACCAACACCACAAGAACAAAAAAATAACAACATATATATATATTATTATCCAACCTTATTTACATTTCAAAATACTACAAAATAACCTCACACACCCCAATATCTTCATACACAAAACGACCATCGTAGTATTGTCAAACAGCCCGAAAATGTTATGACGAAAGACCAGCTCACCACCCTGCATTTTTGCGGTGTTTTTCCACACTCTTTCTCCTCCAAAACTTCCAAAAATAGAATAAAAACATGCAATCCAAAAGCAACACAAAACAGCCACAAAACAGTCCACTACAACTTGAATAACTCGAACTCACGGCTTCCGGTCACCATCCCGTGGGTTCTTACAATTATAAAATGACATTTCATACATCCAACATAAAAATGGATGAAATATAGCAGTATAATTACCTTATTTGTTGGATATCTCGGCTCCTATCTTGGTTCTTCAAATCCTAGGGTTTTCTCCAACTAGAACATGAAAAGAAGAGAAAATCAATTAGGGCTTGTGTTCAATTTTTGGGAGGATTTTTGCAGGGGCTCATCTCTGGTTTTAATGACTTTTATCAGTGTGATATATGAAGGAACTAGGAATTTAAAGGTTCTCTTTAAACGACCTGAACTGTCTCTTTTTTGGACATATCTAGTCCTCTCATTTAAGCAAGTAGGTGAGACACTTGCTTGTCACCTAGCATTCTGGCAGTCTCGCAAAAATGCATATATCTCTTTACTCTTATGCTATATTGACAATCGGTTTAATGAGTTAGAAAAAATATTCATATATAATCAAATTTATGGGTGGATCACCCCGTAAATATAAGTATATTGGGAGACAATCGCAGTGGCATTTGACCCAATTTTCAGCATATTTATGAATGTGATTTGTGATGACCTCTGCCCACTTTTGTTCCACAATTCACTTGAATTCAAAACATAACACACGACTTTTATACAGCTAAATTAACTCATAACATAACCTCCTTATAATGTTAAGCACCCTAATCTCACCCCAAAAGTATATGTTATAACATTCCAACTTGTCCACTTTCGACGAAACTTATTTTCTTCGATTCGTTTAGCTTCCAAGCCTTCCAACCCTCTTTGTACTTGGTAATCATGATCTTAAATATTTGTAACCTCCACAGTAACATGATTAACTTACTTTATTTACTTTTCAAAGATGATTTCATTTCTGAGCTTACATCAATTGGCTTACGACGTACTCTGACGTATGAAAACATGGGGTGTATCATCATCCCCCCCCTTTGGAACATTCGTCCTCGAATGTTGGCTGATGTGCTTATCAGTCTCATAACCCATAGCTCTTAAGAATATTTTAATATGTTCCTTGCCATATAAGCAAGTGTTCTGTGAAAAATCCGAAGGTCAAGGAATTCCCCTCTTAGGCCTCTTTCTCACACCATGACTTGTTGTCAGAATTCTTCCAATCTTGTAACTGTTGCGACCTTCTGTCATGCAGCCTGTACGACTTTGTCCTTGTATGTGCGCCTATGCAACTCTTATGTCATTTTTCCTCCATCTTTTAGCCTATCTCTAGGCCTCACTTTGGGAACATATAAAGAACTATGACACGTTGTTCCTCCCGGTATCTATAGGTGTACTGAAGTTCTTCGCCTGGTACTTTGTCAAACTTATGACTTTTGCTATATCTTGTTTCGTAACCTTGTATATCTATCCATTTAGTTTTACAACATCTAGGTAGGTCATACTATAAGATAACACTTACTTCAAGTTATTATTACTGAGGTCTGCTACCCAACTCCAGGTTACTCTCGCGCTGCATAACCTATATGTATAAATCTAAGTCCTTTAATGCTTCCTCGTTACTGTTCATGTTACGGATAATAGCCCAATCTCATCTCATACTTTGGAACTTTTATCCGTCTATTATTGATTCTCCTTAATGTTGATCTATAATCTACCACTGATAACTTGAAACGCCTTACGTAACACATTATCACTAGGGCTCACGTCTCATTGGGGAACATATGATGTTATTTTCTTGATCCATCTAGGGGCGATACTATACTTCAATAATCGTATTTCATAGCATCAAAACATGAGTCATGTTATGGGGGTATTCTAATCTCGTGCAATTTATGAAATCTTTTTCTTTAAATCATTACCCAAATAAAGGCCTAAACGTCATTCTCTTATCATTTATCACAATTACCGTCTTATTCTACTAGAAGGGCAGCATTACATCTCTTCTAAATGATCCTAGTCTTAAACTACTCCAAATTTATTCAAGCTATACAGAGCTTTCTATATCTTATGGAAACCATCATCTCTCTCGTTTTGATGGACTTAATCTTGAGGCCTTACCTATTCTCGTCACCTTCCTACTCGCCTTTTCTTGTCCTTACTCATGTCTACCTAAAACCGTGTTGCTCTACAATACTTGAGCTTCTGACCTACACATATCTATTTATGCTACTCGCAACCTTTAACTTGCTAGAACCATAGATTTTCTTATGTTATTCTAGAACCTTAAGCGAGACACCACGCTATCTCTAACTCTTCTTTATTCTCTTAACTAGACCCCTCGGTAACTGGAAAAAATAGGGTGGAAGATATGCTACTGACAACACCACTATTATTTCCAGATATTGAATCACAGCGCTTCTAGCCCTCTACCTTAAGTATGGACTGTTCACAACCTTCTGCACTTGAGTATCTCGTACCTTCTTCACATTTACCTTACTTACTATTAAATCTCGCATCGTATCTTTGTCTCTTTCATAACCTCCCTTCCACGTTGGTAGGATTCAAATCCACAACGTGAAGCTTTACTATAATACTTGCACCTCTGGCACACACACAATCTGGTAGGAGCTTCGTACTGACTTCTTGTGAGGCTGGTACTTTTCTAATTGGCTTTATCTTGGAGTTGTTATAGAATATGGTTGTTGTACAATCTCTCTTGTACCCCTGCTATCAATGGTGATTCTGTAATGTTCTAAGTCATGATTTGTATAATCATCTAGGTCTAATAATCGAACTCTTGATTTACTTATCCATTTTAACTCTCGAGCTTCTTCTTCTCTCTTAGCCTTTGTGTAGGCTTAAGCTGCCTTCAAATCTTCAACTCAACTTATTAGTTATTACTTAGCCTTTCGTGGACGCTATGGAACATCCATGTTCTAATCTTCTAACAATTCAAACATTGTATAAGACCTGGACCCAATCTTTTCTTATAACTTTTAGTGAAGTCTCCTGTAACTGTAAGTATGTAAACATATGTGTTGCATGAATAATACTCTAAAATCTTAAGTACAGCCATAACGTAACTAACTCTGGGTAATAGATTGATTATTTCCTTTCATGCCTTCTCATCTATCTTTATACATAAGAAATTACTTTTTCTGGTCGTTCTGCCACTTTTTACATTAATACTTGGCTTATCTTAATGCCCACACATATTGAAAATTTGTTCAACCCATATGATCTCGAATATTACTTTGGATTTACTTCTTATTCCTTAGTCGCGTTAGGTACCACTTTCTTATGGAGTGCATACAATATTATAGTGAGACTGTTGTTACAAGATCATTTCTTCTTTAGGCCATTATGCATATGTTGAAGCGTTCTTCCTTATTTCCTCAGCTAGTCTTTTGTTGTAGTACCTAGGGAAAACTCTTTGACTCTTGTAATTCTCCTAGCTTATTACATCATATACCCCATGGAAATTTTTATGTTCTTAATCACCTATAAATATCCTTAGTTACATACCTTTGTGCCCTTGCTCTCATAGGGTTACTTCTAAATTCAAAAGTTTTATTGTCTCCCCTATGGTACTCTCTTTTATTTCCTTATTACTTATACGGTACCTTTAACTACTCCAAATCCTATCTAAATATTTCTCAAGGATTAAGATGTCATCTCTGTGAGATTGAATTTTCTATGCTCCGTTTCACTACGTTTATTTTGCATGATCTAATGATTTATTTGAGAATTCTTCTCTAGCCATAACTAAGCTCTTCCTGAATCAACTACTAACTACTCGTCAGTCCATGCTCATATCTATATTCTGCATAACCTCTCTTGGGTTATGTCTTTTGTTTTAACTTACCTTTCACATTAGCTCCTAATGTATCAAGTGTCCATTCAGAATTATTTATTAATTAAAATCCTGGCAGGGAACCCTTACTGCCTATTCTTGGTGTCGTGCTTAAATAACATTCTGGAATTGTAACATATCTGTAGGATCTCAGTAAATGCAATCCTATCCCTTTTGCCTTTATACAACATTCTTCCTTTACCATTTACCTCATCATCTTTGGCGTCTTTTCACATCTTCAGTAGCATCTTACTCGCCTTGCGGTAACCCTTCTGTACCAAGTATTATTGAATATCTTACACACAACGGTGACACCTAATGTAACTGGCACACTTAGTTACTTAAGCTTAAATCTGCTCACAGTGTTTGCTTTAGGGAAGCATATTCTTGAATGACCTTTAAAGGTTCTTCTTCTATTGTCCATTCTATCATTGCTAAAATGCGATCTCAAAAATTCTCGCGATGCCGACTATTATCAAATACTTTGGTCTCTAAATCATGTTCAATTTTTTTTCTTGTTTACTAATCCATAAAAATTTCTATTACTCGAGGGATCCAACTTAGCCTTCTAGTAATCATGTTGGAGTCACCAACTCATTTCTCGAAATAAGGATATGACTTTATGGCATATATTCTTTTATAGTCTCAATTCCTGTCACCTCTTGTGTAACGACCCGTCTGGTCATTCCAAGAATTTAGCCTCGTTTCCCCTATTTCTGCTTCATTTTATGTGGTTCAACTTCATTTATGTGTGTTGGGTCAGTTGGTTCAGGTTCAGAGTGGTCATGGTGAGCATTGAGGCAATTAGTCTCTCAAGGTAGCCTAATAGTTGAGAATGTTAACTGAGAGTCGACTTATTGGTGAACGATCTCGGAATGCGGATTTTATGGCTCGGATAGCTTTGTTAGGTGATTTGGGACTTAGGAGTGTGTTCAGAATAATTTTGTGATGTCCGGTGTAGAATTAGCCTTGAATTGGCGAAAGTTAGTTTTTGGCAATTTTTGGTCGGCAGTGGAAAATAGGCTATCGGGGTCGGAATCGAATCCTGGAAGTTTGAGCAGGTTCGTAATGTCATTTTGGATATGTCTAAAAAATTTCAGGTTAATCGGAGGTGTTTTGGTTGGTTTCGGCGTAGTTGGCGAATTTTAGAAGTTTCAAAGTTCTTAGGCTTGAATTTGATGAAAATTTGGTGTTTTCGTGTTGCTTTTGGTGTTACGAAGACTCGACTAAGTTTTAATGATGTTATGGGATATGTGGGTATGTTTGGTTCGGGCCTCGAGAGGCTCAGGATTGATTCGGATGGTTGACGGGAAGTTGGAGTGAATTTTTGGAAATCTGTTGTGCTGGTTGCTGGTTTTTTCGCACCTGCGAAAGGGGAGTCGCAGGTGCGATCGTGCAGGAGCGGAAGGTGAGGTCGTAGGTGCGAAGTCTAGTTGTGTAGGAGAGGTCTGTAGGTGTGAGGTGTTTGTCGCACCTGCGATGTCGCAGGTGCGTGAGGTTGGTCGCAGGTGCTAGACTTTCTCTGTTAAGTTGGTTATCGCACGTGCGCACCCCGGGACCGCAGGTGCGACCAGTTGTCCACGGGTGCGGAAATGACTGTGCATAACAACATAAAAGGACCCCCCCCCCCCCTCCGCGAAATTTATTAGTCTTTCATCAAGTGGGGGAGGAGTCCATTGAAGGGGGTTTTGAGAGGGGATTTCTGGGTTCTTCAGCAAAGGTGAGTTCTTGATTTGTTAATCCCATTCCTATGCTATTTTATTGAGATTAGGCCTGAAAATTTAAGAATTTGGGTTAGAAAAGTTGGAAAATGGGAGGAAGGAATTGATTTTTCTTTTGAGGATTTGAGTGGGCAATTGTGGTCTGATTTTGGTGTTCGTGGTATTATAAAATTGGGAGAGGACGAGGGTGCTAATGACGCAAAAATTTTCGAATTCCGAGATGTGGGCTCTGGGCTCGGGTTTGGCCGAACTTCGAGATTTTTGTTTAATATGATGATTTTCGATTGGGTTGTGTTCCTTGAGTATATTTTAATGATGTTGAACTGGTTTTGGTTAGATTCGGAGCAATCGGGAGTCAATTTGAGGGGCAAGTGCATTGCGGACTAGTGTTGTGGCCCGGTAGAGGTAAGTAATGGTTATAAATTTTGTCCTGAGGGTATGGAACCCCGGACTGCATTTTTTTCTCACTGAATTTGGAATGGCGCACGTGTCGAATGACGAATATGTGGCGCGTACTAATTTTTGGATTGGACTAGGTCCTCTCCACGGCAACTAATGAGTTGCGTATTTTCTCAAAAACTTATGTTAAATTATGTTCTAAAGATTTGTGAAATATTTGTGCTATAAGCCGTGTTTGGGGCCTCATACCGATCTGTTGAGACCCTTTGAGGGTGTTTTACTGCTGTTTTCCTCACTACCTATTGATGTTTTTTACTCAGCATCATTGTGCATACTTTTTTATTTGATACACGACATGATTTACACTACTTGAGATTAAACTGATGTTTTGGGTCGAATACCCTATTTTTAATGATTCGCCCGAGGGGCTTTTCGAGTGGTTCCACCGAGTGTGGCTGAGGGCCAAGAGTGATGATGAGGTGCTGAGTGATTTTAGCGCTTGGGCTGAAGGAGCCCTTCGGAGTCTGTACACACCCCGAGTGAGCGCACCGAGTGCCGAGTGATGAGTGATGGGAGGTCGAGTGATGGGAGGCCAAGTGACGAGTGATTGGGAGGCATGAGTGATTGTGAGGTGCTGAGGGATTGTGAGAAAATTCTAGAGGGGCTGTTTATGAAACATGTTTTCGCCCGAGGGGCTATTTATGATTTCTCAACATTCATTGCATACCAAATCTTTGTTTTAAATTTACTAAAAATGTGCATTGTTTTAAGAACTTTTATGAAGTTGATTTCGAAGGCATGATGATTTCGTATATTTATGTATACTTTTGGAAAGTAATACTGTGGATATTGTGACATTGATTTTATGTGTTTCCTTGCTACTCAGACCTGATTTATTTTCATTACTACTGAGTTGGTGTACTCACATTACTCCCTGCACCTTGTGTGCAGATTCAGGTGTTAGGGCACAGTGAGCTGTATATCTGTCCAGAGATCCTCGGAGGTTTGCAAGGTGGATGTATGCATCCGCAGTCCTGCTCCCTCTCTTGTTTAATATTATAGAATTTATTTTCTTGAGTTGTATATTTATGTAGATGCTCATGACCAGTGACTCCGGGTTCTCGGGGGTTTTATTTATTATTCAGTATAGTTTTGACTATTTTTATAATTATTTATGGAAACTTTTATGGAAAATCAATATAGTAAAGAGGTGAATAGGAGTTTATTACGATTTGATTAAAGTTTTGGCTGGCCTAGTTCCATGATACGCGCCATCACGTCTGGCCTGGATTTGGGGTCGTGACAGATTGGTATCAAAGCACTAGGTTACATAGGACTCACCGGTCATGAGCAGGTTTAGTAGAGTCTTGCGGATCGGTACGGAGACGTCTGTACTTATCTTCGAGAGGTTGCGTAACTCTTAGGAAAATCTCACATTTTTAAAATTCTTGTCGTGTGAATCCATTGTATTCAACCAAGAGCATAACTCTTGAATTCCTTCCATGTATTCGAGCGCACGAGAGCGCCTGGTATCAAATGTGCATCGACAGCTTGTGGCTTCCGTGGGTGAGATGTGATTTTGGCATGTTGGTAATGGGCTAGTCTGGAGGACTTGAGGCCGGATTCATTCTGTGGCTTGATCGCTGAGATTTCTGTTGTGTGGGCACATGTAATTGGGGACTTGTATGTTCGTTCGTGTTCTTATTAATGAGAATTGGTGACTAGATGCCTATGTGGTGGGTTTGAATTGATGGCTAGATGTGTTCAGACTGTGAAATGTGTTGAAAGGGTTGGCTGGGAATGTGGTAAGATTTAACTAGTGTTTGATTTCTATATCGATTTAGTACATGGCCTGAGTTGTGAGTATGTTGGAAGACTTCTCATTATGTGTAGTTGTGGAGTGAAGTGGATTTCTCTGTGGGGCTAAGAGTTCCTGGAAATGTCTTCTGAGTTGGTCGCTGCCCCAGTAACGTTCATGTATTTTATTGGCGGTGTAATTCAGCCGTATTAGCGCTCCTTGTTATTGTGTTCATTGATGGCGTCCTGGCATAGCCGCGTAGCCGCGTAGCCGCGTAGCCGCGTAGCCGGGAGTAGCATACTCAGTATCTGAGGGTGGCATTATAAGGATTCAGGGAGGAAAGGCTCTATGCCAATTCTCCGAGTATGAAGTTTGGCTCAGTTCAATAGCATTCTTGGGACACGTGGTGTCCAGTGAAGGTATCCATGTGGTCAGTCATGTGTGGGTAGAGCTTCCAGAAGCTCGAGATTTCTGTGACCGCCGCTCCAGTGTTAGTTCTGCCATCGGCTTCAGGTTTTTACCGCATATTGTGGCGCCTCGAGGGTAGGCGTTTTTTGTGTTCATATGTAGTAAGGTGTAGTGTTTACGATATAGTTCTGGTCTTCAGAAGTATATGGGAAGATAGCAATTGAGGCTAAGCGAGCAGGGGTACCTCCTGCGGGTTGTTCCAGGGCGTGTGGTCCCTATGTAGTACTATAATAAGTTATTTTCTACCAGTAAAAGATATATGTTGTAATTGGAGTTCTGATCGCTTGTGGAAGTTGGTGCGACTATTACAATGGTGGATGCGAGATTGGAAATTGACTTGAGTGTTAGATGTTTTGGGTCATATAAGATTATGAAGGATTTAGTTGAATCCCACCACAGCATGGTGGTAGTGTTAATGTGTGGGCATAGCCTTGGTTGTCTTGATCCTTGGCTTTGAGCCAAGTGGGGGAGTTTGTTATTGATAAGTGGATTACATGACTATCTGTGATATTGGTTTCAGTTCGAGGTATATTGGTAAATCAGTTATGACCTGCAGGCATGGGGTCTAGGAATGTCACAAGTAATGGAAATTTCTTCGATATAGGTTGTAGCGTGCCTTGTTTGAGGTAATTGGGTTCTATTAAATGATTTAGTGGAAATTGTAAAAGGTATAGTGTGTGCTGTGTATGAATTTTCTTGTGATTTCATTGAGTGGATCACTTTCCTAGTATGTTAGTATGCAAACGGGTCAGGTTGATTCTGTCTATTTGGTCAGCATGATTGAGATTTTACGTTAGAGTATGTCAAGACTTGTGGTATTCTACATATCGATATCAGGAAGGTGAAGGTAATGGCTTTAGATTTGCAGAAGTCTCTTCAGGGTAAGTAATTTGAATGTGGTACTTTGTGGGATATTTGAGAGAGAGTATTTGGCGGCTTATGAGCCTTAGACGGTATGGTTTTGTGCATGGGTCACGTGTGGTGAGTCTGGGTTGCAAATTTGTGGTATTACGGCAGGAAGAAGTATCAATTTGAAGGTAAGTCAGAAGAAACCTGGGTAAATAGGGCGATTTGGTAGTAGGGCGGATTTGCATGGTAAGGGATACGATTAGTTCTTTGGGTGTTCTTGAGGTGAAGAGTTTCAGGTGTTTCTTAGCAATGCTCTTAGATTTTTGGTAGCCTACGTAGTTGGTTGAGTTATAAGAATTCAGTCCTGATGGGTTGGTGTTGCGTAAATGGGATTTCTGATAATTTCTGATGGTTTCTACCGCGGTTAAGGGTGCATATTTTCTTGTGGCGTGTAGTGAGTTTGTTTCTAAAGGGGATCCAATGGAAGTTCTTGTCTAGTTGGGTGCGTAGATTCTTGTGGCTCAGAAGGGACCATGGAGTTCCCATGTTTTTCCTAGGTTGGAATGGGGTGTGCGGTATTTTGGGTGGAGTTGAGATTTGCATATGTGAGGTCACGATTCGGTTCTGGAAGGAGATCATAAATTCTTAGGCAGCATGGGCAGTTTTAGATGACTGGGTAGATGATATCACCAATTGGTGCGACTTGATGAGGGTATATATTTTAGAAAGAGCAATGTGTTTGAGTTAAGGGTACTTCATTGGTATCGCGGCACCATATCGTTGGATCGACTGTTGATATTCAAGGTTGCTTGGTGAACGGAAGAATTATAGGGGTATTCCCCGTGGAATGAATGAGTATTTGGGATGTTTTATGTATTCGAGTGGTGGAGTTGTGATCAGATATGGTAATCCGTACGTTTCATGGACTTCTAGACTGAGAGTTCTCATAAACATCATATTGTGTGGTAATGGACTGTGGAGATGCGAGCTGAGACTAGTTGGATGTTAGTATGTGCCATGATTCTGTCACTATGAACTTTTTGGTAAGTTGTCTATCTGTTGTGGGTGATCAAGTTATTTTAGGGTCACTGGTAGGCTAATATGGGTGCGTGTTCTGCACCGGGTCGGAATTGTTGGCTTGAGTTTCTATTATTGAGAAAGTTACCATTCGACTGTGATTGATTTGTTCATGTTCTGGAGTGATCTATGAGTTGCTTTTCGGTGAGGCGAGGAGTGGTGATTATTGGTTATATGCACATGTGGTGCGATTCTAATCGGGATTTATAGCTAGATTTGAGTATGGTAAGCAATTGGGTATTGCGGGATTGAGGTGTGTTGGTTATATACCTTCTGTTTCAGGTGGCGTGGTATCATCCGGTTTTCCCCGTTGTTATGGTGATGCACTTTGAGTGCTTGATGTCGAATTTTGAATGGTTATGGACTTTTGGGCAAGGTGTCTTGAAATATTCCAAGTGGACCAGTGGTTGGATGGGATCGCACAGTTTAGCAGAGTTATGTAGGGGTATGACCTTTGGTATCAGATTCATGTGTTTTGATTTTTACGGTGTGTGTCAGGTTGTTCGTATGATAAGGTGATGTTAATTGTTAATGGAAGGATATTCCTCTCGTGTGGATCTTTTATATAATTTGTTTTCATTGGGAAGTTGCGGTTAAATGCCCAAGTTGCACAGGTTTTGGCTTCGAATTGTAACGATGTGCTGAATGGTTAGTGTCATGTTATCAGAGTGGTTGTGATGGATGCGAGGAGATCATTGGGCTTAGAATGAATATTTTCGAAAATTTCTACAACATGGCTGTAAGGATTATATCAGGAGTCGGCTTAGAAATCTGCTATAATTCCTTTTTGGGAAGGGGGAGTTTCATGTTTGGTTGATCAGACGAATGGTTGTTGGTTCTACGTGCTTCTTTCATCATCGACAGTGTATGGAAGTGTTAGAGCGAGGTATTTCTTGATAAGAGGTGGTGTACCAATATTGGGTTGTTCTGAGCAGTTATTGAGGTTAAAGGTTATTGCTATGAGAGTAGGGTCACGCGGTGTTTTATGTGATTTCATCTGGGGTACGTATATGGCCTGATTCAGCATGTTCGGGCTTGTTCAGTTTATGGTTATGGAAATTTTGATCTTATACATATATCATTTCAGAAGTGGGAATTTGGTTCTAAGGTTTATGGGCCAGGATTTGGATTTCAGAAATTTTAGCGGTATTGTGCTATTGGACCTATATGGGATAGGGTGACATGGGATTCACCCTCGGGTATGTGCATGGTAAGATGCGTAACAGTTTGATAATGTTGGGGAACAACTCTTGGCACGTTCGAGGACGAACGTATGTTTAAGTGGGGGAGGATGTAACGACCCGTCCGGTCATTCTGAGAATTTAGCCCTGTTTCCCCCGTTTCTACTTCATTTTATGTGGTTCAGCTTCACTTATGTGTGTTGGGTCAGTTGGTCCAGGTTCAGACTGGTCATGAAGAGCATTGAGGCAATTAGTCTCTCAAGGTAGCCTAATAGTTGAGAAACTCAACTAAGAGTCGACTTATTGGTGAACGATCTCGGAATGCGGATTTTATGGCTCGGATAGCTTCATTAGTTGATTTGGGACTTAGGAGTGTGTTCAAAATATTTTTGTGATGTCCGGTGTAGAATTAGGCTTGAATTGGCGAAAGTTAGTTTTTGGCGATTTCCGGTAGGCAGTGGAAAATAGGCTATCGGGGTTGGAATCGAATCCCGGAAGTTTGAGCAGGTTCGTAATGTCATTTTGGATATTTCTGCAAAATTTCAGGTTAATCGGAGGTGTTTTGGTTGGTTTCGGCGTAGTTGGCGAATTTTAAAAGTTTCAAAGTTCTTAGGCTTGAATTTGATGTAAATTTTGTGTTTTCTTGTTGCTTTCGGTGTTCCGAAGGCTCGACTAAGTTTGAATGATGTTATGGGATATGTTGGTATGTTTTTGTTGGGGCCCCGAGAGGCTCGGGATTGATTCGGATGGTTGACGGGAAATTGGAGTGAATTTTTGGAAATTTGTTGTGCTGGTTGCTGGTTTTTTCGAACTTGCGAAAGGGGAGTCGCAGGTGCGATCGCGCAGGATGAGAAGGTGAGGTCGCAGGTGCGAAGTCTACCTATGTAAGGAGAGGTCTGCATGTGCGAGGTGTTTGTCGCACCTGCGATGTCGCAGATGCGTGAGGTTGGTCGCAAGTGCAAGATTTTTTACGTTAAGTTGGTTATCGCAGGTGCGCACCCTAGGACCGCAAGTGCAGGTCCGTAGGTGCGACCTGTTGTCCGCATGTCCGGAAATGGCTGTGCAGAACAGTATAAAAGGACCCCCCCCCCCCCCCCCCCCCCCCCCCNTGAAGGGGGTTTTGAGAGAGGATTTCCAGGTTCTTCAGCAAAGGTGAGTTCTTGATTTGTTAATCCCGTTCCTATGCTATTTTATTGAGATTAGGCCTGAAAATTTAAGAATTTGGGTTAGAAAAGTTTGAAAAATGGGAGGAAGGAATTGATTTTTCTTTTGAAGATTTGAGTGGGCAATTGCGGTCTGATTTTTGTATTCTTGGTATGTATAAAATCGGGAGAGGACGAGGGTTCTAATGATGTAAAATTTTTGGATTTTGAGATGTGGGCCCGGGGCTCGGGTTTGGCCGAATTTTGAGATTTTTGTTTAATATGATGATTTTCGATTGGGTTATGCTCCTTGAGTATATTTTAATGATGTTGAACTGGTTTTGGCTAGATCCGGAGCAGTCGGGAGTCAATTTGAGGGGCAAGTGCATTGCGGACTAGTGTTGTGGCCCGGTAGAGGTAAGTAATGGTTATCAATTTTGTCCTGAGGGTATGCAACCCCGGACTGCATTGTTTTCTCACAGAATTTGGAATGGCGCACGTGTCGGATGACGAATATGTGGCACGCACTGATTTTGGATTGGACTAGGTCCTCTTAGCGGCAACTAATGAGTTGCATATTTTCTCAAAAATTTATGTTAAATTATGTTCTAAAGATTTGTAAAATATTTGGGTTATAAGCCGTGTTTGGGGCCTCGGGCCGATCTGTTGAGACCCTTTGAGGGTGTTTTACTGTTGTTTTCCTCACTACCTGTTGATGGTGTTTACTTAGCATCATTGTGCATATTGTTTTATTTGAAACTCAGAATGATTTACACCACTTGAGATTAAGCTGATGTTTTGGGTCGAGTACCCTATTTTTACTGATTCGCCCGAGGGGCTTTTCGAGTGTTCCACCGAGTGTGGCCGAAGGCCAAGAGTGAGGTGAGGTGCTGAGTGTGACCGAGGGCCAAGAGTGATGGTGAGGTGCTGAGTGATTTTAGCGCTTGGGCTGAAGGAGCCCCCCCTGAGTCTGTACACACCCCTAGCGAGCGCACCGAGTGCCGAGTGATGAGTGATGGGAGGCCTAGTGACGAGTGATTGGGAGGCATGAGTGATTTTGAGGTGCTGAGGGATTGTGAGGAAATGCCCGAGGGGCTGTTTATGAAACATGTTTTCGCCCGAGGGGCTATTTATGATTTCACTACATTCATTGCATACCAAATCTTTTTTTAAAAGTTACTAAATATGTGCATTGTTTTAAGAACTTTTATGAAGTTGATTTCGAAGGCATGATGATTTCGTATATTTATGTATACTTTTGGAAAGAAAGGCTGTGGATATTGTGACATTGATTTTATGTGATTCCTTGCTACTCAGACCTGATTTATTTTCATTACTACTGAGTTGGCGTACTCACATTACTCCCTACACCTTGTGTGTAGATTCAGGTGTTAGGGCAGGGTGAGCTGTATATCTTTCCAGAGATCCTCGGAGGTTCGCAAGGTGGTTGTATGCGTCCGCTGTCCTGCTCCCTCTCTTGTTTAATATTATAGAATTTATTTTCGTTAAGTTGTATATTTATGTAGATGCTCATGACCAGTGACTCTGGGTTCTCGGGGGTTGCATTTATTATTCAGTATAGTTTTGATTGTTTTTATAATTGTTTAAGGAAATTTTTATGGAAAATCAATATAGTAAAGAGGTGAATGGGAGTTTATTATTATTTGAGTAAAGTTTGGCTGGCATAGTTCCATGATAGGTGCCATCACGACTGGCCTATATTTGGGGTCGTGACATCTTGTCTTTTCCTTTACTTGACTATAGACTTTGTCATCTTGTCATTTTATGATTTACCGTTATCACCCATTTATCACATCTTACTCATATTACTTCATTTACTCTCTTCTTATTCTCCTGTTCATATTTTCGTCTATTACTTTACTCTGAAAACTTCAACAAAACATTCTTTTGCTTTTAGCTCCCCTTGCTCTATCTACTGCTCTCCAGGTCGCTTAGAATTCTCTCTTTACTAGGGATGGGAGCCATACAAAAGTAAATAGTTATCCCTTATGGGATTCCAGCGCCAATCTTCTAAAATTTTCTAGACATTCTAGTAATCATATCAAAATGTACTATTATAGAGTACACCATCGGGGTCTCACAAGGAGAAGTATTACCACGTTTGCAATATCCTTCGGAAATGTTAGCTAATGCTAACAATCCATTCACCATTTTGGATTACTCTAATCCCATCTGGATCATGATATCACATCCTTCTATTAAAAAATATTTGCTAGCTCCCATATGGCATAACTAAGATGGGTGTGGCCAATTATACATACCTCTGTTGTTGTTGAAGGTAACTCAAAAATGCTTATATTCTCTTTCCTGCATTGTAAATACTGATAATCTTCCCTAACAATGTACCTCGTACCCTTCTTCACCTTGCTTCTTTTACTTATTGAAACTTGTATCTACCTTTTGATTCTCTCATTTCTTTTTTCCATATGGGTGGATAAATGTTCATGCCTTATAACTCCTTATCGAGAAGCTTACACGTCTTAGTACACACATGATATTCTGAAGACCTCACATTTACTCATCATAAGCATGATGCAAAATCGAGTTCCTCTGACTCAACTCTTCCACAGCCACAATCAATCTCTTACCAATTATCTTTCTTGATGTATTTATCATTGTATGAATAAAATATAATTTAGGAGTTTTGAATTCTTAAAGTTAATCTCTACCACACCATCTAGAGTAAGAAGAAAGAGTGACTGTCCTAAATGCACTATAGCCTCCTACTTATAAGTGTCTTGCACAACCCACCCATAAACAAGACTCTACTAGACACGGATTGTATACTACCTATGACAGAACTGCTCTAATACCAAGTTTTTCATGCCCTAAACCTGAAGAGGCGTGGCCAGCACCCCGTGCCATACTCGGCCCGATCATACCACTCTATAACTGTGAACTCTGGAGGGTTAACCCTCAACTTAGGCCGATGAGGCCATATTTTGAATCATCTAAAAATAATGTCTCTTATATGAAGGGTAAACATATCCGAAAGCTAATATATATACAAAATATACAGGACTCATTTACAAACCTCTAGAGATAACTAGATTGTATCATGGTCGGGACAGGACCTCGACCTACCCATCAAACCTATATATATAAAATTAACTCCAAAGTCTAGACATGGTAACTCCGAGGAACTGCAGCTTACCAACCAAGATGATGTTTGACGCTATCTATTGTGAGGGTCTATCCAGTTGTCTATTAGGAATTGAAGGAATGAAATGTAGTGTCCCCAGCAAAATGGACGTCAGTACGAAATAATGTACCGAGTATATAAGGAAATGGAATAACTAAAAGCTGAAACTGAACTGATAATATAATAACTGAAGGTAACTGAGAGTCAAATATAATCTGCATATATGCTTACTTGCTGATACTGACTCAACTCTCTCAATATAGTAAGTAAAATAGTTTTCCATCCCTATAAAGCTTGGTATGTGTATCTGCTCTGCCGTATTAGGCTCGCTCATAGGCTCTCGTCCATACTAGGCTATGTACGTCGGCCATTCTGGGCTCGTTCATAGGCGCTCGGTCACAGTAGGCTCAGTATATAACTTACCATCTAATCAAGGATTGTCCAATAGGGAACTGCCCGTTGATTATAGCTCGGAGGTGGTGAAAATATTGTAATACTGCATGTGTGTGTGTATATATATACATATATATATATATATAGACCCTCTACTTTCTTCACTATAAGAGGTCAATACTCAAATGAATATAAATTCCTGATAAAGGAAAAACTGTAACTTATGAGACCGGGATAGTGTACATAGATTCAGAAATATGAACTTCTATTTATGTCTCATTATCAAACACATGTAGTTATGAGATCATGCCAAAATGAAGAATAGTTTTAGCCTTAACATACCTTATCACAATATATCCAATAACCACGTGGAACTTTTCCCTTTGCACCTTAATCTACAATAACAATAATAATAAAATGATAATAATACTATCATTCAGTTACAAAAGGTACAACTATCGCATGACGAACGACAAGCTTATTTTATATTAAAACGGGCAGCATCTCCCATATAATCTTTACTTCCTCCCAATTAGAGATAACACAAACACCAAAAGAACACAACAATAACAACATATATGCATTACTTTCCAAACTTATATACATCACAAAATACTACAAAATAGCCCAACACACCACAATCTCTTCATACACAAAACGACCACTGTAGTAGCTTCAAACAGCCCGAGAATGTTACGACGAACGACCAACTCACCACCCTGCATTTATGTGGTGTTTTTATACACCCGTTATCCTCTAAAACTTCCTAAAATAGTATAAAAGCATGCAATCCAACAACAACACAAAACAGCCCACAAAAAAATTCACTACAAGTTGAATAACTCGAACTCACGGCTTCTGATCACCGTCCCGTGAGTTCTTATAATTATAGAACGAATTTTCAGAAGAAAAAATGGATGCAAGAGAGAAGTATTATTACCCTTATTTTTTTTTGATATTTCAGCTCATATGTTGGTTCTTCAAACCCTAGGTTTTCCTCCAACTAGAACTTGAAAAGAAGAGAAAATCAATTAGCGTTTGTGTTCAATTTTTTGGGAGGATTTTTGCAGGGGCTCATCTCTGCTTTGTATGCCCTATTTTCAGTGTGATATATGAATAAAATAGTGATTTTAAAGTTCTCTTTGGCCGGCCCGAACTGGCCCCTTTTTAAAAAATATATAGTGCTCTCATTTAAGCAAGTAGGTGACACACCTACTTATCACCTAGCAGACTCGCAAAAACGCATATATCTCTCTACTATGATGTTGTATGTGTTAGAAAATAGACTCATAGATATTTAATTTTGTGGTTGGATCACCCCGTAATTCTAAGCATATTGGGAGAAAATCGCAGTGACATTTGACCAAACTTTCAGCACATATATGAATGTGAATTGTGATGACCTTTGCCTTATTTTGTTCCAAAACTTGCTTGACTTCAAAACATAACACACGAATATCATATGACTAAAATAACTCAAAAAATAATCTCCTTATAATGTTAATCACCCTAGTCTCACTCCAAAAGTACATGTTATAACATTCCAACTTGTCAACTTTCGACGAGACTTATTTTCTTCAATTCGTTTAGCTTCTAAGACTTCCAACCCTCTTGGTACTTGGTATTAATGATCATAAATATTTGTAACATCCAAGTTAACATGATTAACTTACTTTATTTACTTTTCAAAGATGATTTCATTTCTGAGCTTACATCAACTGACTTACAACGTACTCTTACATATGAAAACATGGGGTGTAACAAAGAGAGAGCTCGTGGATCAACGCTGCAAATTCCTCCATAAGTTTCAAGCTTCAAGCTTCAAGAAATCAAGTTCAATCTCAAGAATGAAGAAAAAATCAAGGTTCAATGAGTACGAGTTCAAATCAAAGTTCATGCTAGTTGAATTGAAGATCATCGTTCGTGGAAACAAATATAGATTCATGATCAAGCTCAAAGGCCATTAAATTTATTTATTAAGAAGAATTAGAGGAACCATAGAGATTGTAACACTAAAATTGTTTGGAATAAAATACTACAATTGTTGTTATATTTTACGGTCTCGATTATTTTTCTTGACACAAATTATTGTCTACATATTCTAGCACGCCCAGTGGGACCAGTTCTATCCTTATCTCTTTCTCATGCAAATCCAAAACTACAAGTTTCAAAACCATATGGTACGATGGTCTAGTATTTTAAGTCTCGTCTTCAAGTTTTGGCAAGCCTACACCGTAACAAAACTTGAATTAGGGGGAATTTGTAAACATTGAATTTTAATGGATCAAGTCTATATGAAATTTGGGCTAAATCCTAAATTTAAGACACTACAAGATGACTCTTGAAATTCTAGGAATCTATTAGGATTGCTTGGAGGATACTCTACAAAACTATAAGTTGGAGGCTTCTTTATCCTAGCCCTTGTTCACTCTTATATAAAGGACTACATATCCCTTTAGAAAAGGAGCTCGAAAATTGAGATTATCTGAATAATAACATAAACTCTCAAAATATGCACAAAGATATTACTATCTCCGAAATTCCATAAAAATCTTGGAATATTCATTAAGAGATCAAAGACATGTCAAATATGTCTTGCTCAAAGTTCTAACAACATTCAAGATCCAAATGGAGTGTTACTACATTTTTCTTGATCATTAAACATATCAAGGAGATGCATATCATCCTGCATTCTAGAAAAATGCCACTAAGGCCCTCGAGTTATGAATAAAAAATCTGAGGGAAGAATCAAGGGACAAATAGAGTTATAACATGCAATATTTATCAACAAAATCCTTTTTTTTTATAGTTGATTTGTGGTTGCAGTTTTATTTTTCTGCACAAATTTGTTGCAAACAGTACTATATTATGTTTCCTCATTCATTAAACTCAATGGAGTACATATCACTCTCCAGTTTCCAATAATCTCAATTTATTCTCAAAGTCAATCCCATTAGTCTTCCATCATAACTGAGGACAAGAATGATGACTCATTAGGTATTCTCCATTGGCAGCAGCTACCCTCATAGAAGCATCAATTTGTATAAGGCAGCCCAGTTGTTTTGTAGTATCACTACTATGAAGCTATGGGTCCTGCCACTATCAGCTAAATGATTAACACCTTCTTTCAATACACTCATTTGAGCTTTATAGTGGTAAAGAACCAGATAAGGCATTGAGACTAATTGCCTCATCAATTACCTCCTATGTTGGTTCGCTAGGCATCACCTCTCCTTTCTCATGTGGCTCCATCTCCAATCCCTCCTGCTCAGTAACTACATGCATAGTGTTCAGTTGTTTATTCTTACACACATGCCCAACAAAATACTTATCTCCACATTTATAGCATTCTCTCATAGCCCTCCTAACTTCAAACAATTTAGTTCCTGAGATTGCTAGGTTGGAGTTGCTCTCTTTTTGTATATAAGAAGAGGATCTGCTCCCTGGTCCATTTGCCACGACTCAAACCTATGGGCCGCAACGAGCACCCAGTACCTTACTTAACCGAGTACCAACATATCTTTCTTATTATACTTTCATTGGCAAATGGGTCAAACGGACCGCCATGGGCTAACCAGAATAGGCATAGGGGAATACTCAATATAGTACGACCCAACCTGATATAAAAAATTATACATGTGATATACGGGCCTATAAGGCCAACATGATCATTTGCAAACTCAAAACATAGACCAGAAAGGCCTTACAAGCACCCATGTACATAGCATCTGTCTACAAGCCTCTAAGAGTACATACTTATCATAAAGGTTGGGACAGGGTCACGCCATACCAAACAATATGCGTCTAAATCATATTGACCAAACAAGCAACTCCGAAGCAAATAGAGCGCACCAACATCTTCCGCTAAGCTGATAGCCTACATGGAGGACTCTCGACTTGTCTATCGGGACCTGCGGGCATGAAATGTAACATCCCCAGGAAAAAAATGGACTTCAGTACGAATAATGTACCAAGTATTTAAGGCACATAAATAAGTACATAAAATACATGGAAGAAATATAGAGTAAATGACTCAACCTGTAAGTCTGGATAACTCTCTAAATCATGAAATACTTATAGTGTCATGCATATGCGTATGAATGCCATGTCGTGCATAAGTATATGTGGTCATAACATCATCAAGCCTCTGAGGGCATCCCATTATATCATCTCGGCCACTGTGGGCAAAATCATCAATGAATACCAGCTGGTCAGGTAGTGATGTGTATATAACATTGTAACCTTTTTCCATATCCCATATACATATATATACATATAAATACGTGTATATAACGCAATCTGGTCATGTGTCATTGTACATTTATAAATGAATGCAACGCATGAGAAGTACGTCAATAAAATCTCTCAAAACGTCATAAGACCGTTATGCCTCTGATTAATATCATGAAACAAACTTTATTAACTTACGTATTTTCTGAGACCCATGAACAGACTATAGAATAATAAGACATGTGGGAATTCAAGAACATAGGCATATCTAATACTTATATCAATAGAGTCATTTATGGAAGTTGTGCATTTGCTCATTTCGTTCGTGTTGAATAGATCATGCCAAAAAGAAAGAAGGGATAGCCTTAACATACCTGAGCCGATTCTCTTGACAATCCCTCTAATACACGTCAATTGTGACAACATGTAACGGCGGATCAAAGTAGGGAAAAATACATATGATATTCTTGAGAAAGATTGCACCGTACTTCCTTAGAATCGCAAAATCCCGTTGCTATTATGGTAAGAAGTCTCGTATGAGTTGTTTGAAGAAAATCACATTGCTTATTGGAAAATATGATCTTTGTTGAAGCATTCCCTCCATTATTTAGCACCATAACCTCTCATTTGAAGAAAATTCAAGATTCAAAAAAAAATTTCTTTACAAGTCTTTCTTTCATAATAACATAAAAGTCCAAAAATCCAAAAATAATATTCTTTATTCTTTAGAAGTTTTTCTTTCGAAATTCACCGGAAAGAAAAGAATGAAAAAAAATAGAAAATTGAAATTAATAAAAAAACATATTTTATGTCTTCTTTATAAGTTTTTTTTCTTTCGAAAAATAAAAACGAAAAATATACAAAATTCAAAAAAAGAGTTAGTCTATTTCCTTTATTCCTAATCTTCCTGAACTACGCAAGATCTAATTCATGCGGCGTCATGATACGTAGGCAACCCACATCAGGTTCGATCAAATGATTTCAAAAAGAAAAAAAAGAAAAAAAAATCAAAAGAAGAATGATGATAATAAGGACCGCCTGAGTCCATTCTAACGTGTCTTTTGTTTTGAATTGTGAAGAAAGTTTGAGGTGGTCAGTTTGTGGTAAACTGACAACACAAAATTCAAGGGGAAAATGACAACTGACATCGAAGCTGTTACGAGCAGTCGTGAGACTCAGGGTCAGAGGATTCAACAAGAGTCTACTGTGGTTGAGGAAAATAGAATACTGAAACAGAAAATGGCTGAAATGTGTCAAGCATGGGCCAACGGCCCAAGACCGCCCTTTTCTTCTCATGGTTTCCCAGAGTTCACACCCATACCAACTACTGTCATTTCGGTCTCATTGCCTGATCAATCCTATCCACCTGGTTTAAGTCCTTATCCCAACTGCACGACTACAGCTGGAACTTCTGCTGCTTGCTCCCAAAGTGTGCCATTGACAACCAATCAGACAACTGTTGTTGTTACGCGTGTCTTCACTGTCCCACAACCAACAGTGGTACAGAGGAAAACTCATGAGTCATAATTATCTACCCATCAAGAAAAATATCACTTTCATGAGTACCATTCATACCTATTTGATCTTCCTGCAAATATTGAGAAGCCTGCCCAAAAGATGGCACAGGAAGAAATGACCCATAGAGTGAAAAGCTTAGAACAACAGTTGAAAAACATGCAAGGGTTGGCTGGTCAGAAGAGTATTTCCTTCGGGAATCTATGTATGTTCCCCGATGTTCGTTTACCACTTGGTTTCAAGATCCCTAAATTTGAAAAGTATGATGGACACGGCGACCACATAGCCCACATGAAAAGGTATTGCAATCAACTAAGAGGTGCGAGAGGAAACGAACAATTACTGATGGCTTATTTTGGGGAAATCCTTACAGGGGTTGCCTCTGAATGGTTTATTTATAAAGACATCTCTCTATAGCATGTTGGGATGACATGGCCCGAGCTTTTGTCAAACAGTTCCAATACAACATCAACATCGCCCCAGACCGCAATTCCCTTTCAAACCTGAAGAAGAAACCTACTGAAAGTTTCAGGGAATATGCCATTAAATGGAGCGAGAAACCGGCTAGAGTTAGGCCACCCATGGATGACCAGGAGCTAATCACTGTCTTCCTTCAGGCTCAAGATCCAGATTATTTCCAAAACATGATGTCCGCAGTTGGCAAGTCCTTCTCCGAAACAATCAAAATGAGGGAAATGGTATAGAATGGTCTTAAGACAGGAAAAATTATAAGTCAAACAGTTCTCAAAGCAACAACTTAGACTGTCCAAATTGAATCTGGTAATTTTAGTGACACGAACGAGAATGATGAAGAAATCTTTATGACATCAGGGTCGAGAAGAGGTCCTAGAAGAACATCTTGAAAGTATGCGACGACCTAAAGGGTCATCCCCTATTTCTCACCCATTTCGTGTTTCCGAGGCCTTGAAAACCTCTTTTGTATTTGCCTCAATTAGTGTGCACAGTCCGGGCGCGTAGCCGGACAACTTAAATAAGAGATTCTGTAAAACAAATGCTAAGATTGATATTAAACAATGAATAACTTTGACTTCGGTCAACATTTTGGGTAAACAGGCCCGGACACGATAGAAAAATATGGGACTTGTGCGTATGCCGGAATCGAATTTCGAGGTCCCAAGCCCGATAAATGAATTTTTGAGTAAAATTGTTTTCTTAAAATATTTAAGAAATTTGAAAGTGAAATCTGATTAGAAAGTGATAGTAGCGGGCCCGTATTTCGGTTCCGGCACCCAGTAAAGGTCTTATATATGGTTTAAGTCCTTTATGTAAGGTTTTGGTTGAAAATGGATTTCGTTTGACGTGTTTCGGACTTAAAATGGAAAATTTGATGTTTTGTGAAATTTGATAAAATTCATGGATTTTTAGACTAAATTCGATGCATATGATGTTATTTTGGTTATTTGATCGCACGGTTCATGGGATGTTTTTGAGGTAGTGTGTATATTTGTTCTGGAGCCCCGAGGGCTCGGGTGAGTTTTGGATAGGCCACGGACTTCATTTTTTGGCCTTGGAAATTTGCTGGTGTGCATGTTCTGTAGGCCTTAGCAATTGAGACCAAAGCCATCGCAATTGCGAAGGTATGTTGGGCAGGCATGATCGTAATTACGACCAATGCCATCGCAAATGCGAAGGCATTGCTGGGCAGTCATGATCGCAATTGCGACCAATGCCATCGCAATTGCGAAGGTATGCCTGGGCAGGCATGTTCGCAAATGCGAACAAATTGCTCGCAAATGCGAAGCCTCCCCTTTTGTTTAGTGTTCGCAAAGCGAACTGTGCTTCGCATTTTCCAGGTCAGGGGTTTTTGCAATTGCGAACCCCTGTTCGCATTTGCGAAGCCAACCAGTTGACCGCAATACACTTAAACCGAATTTTGACTCCATTTTCATATTTTCTCAAACTCACTTGGGCGATTTTCCAAGAACAATACTTCTTCCAAATCAATTGTAAGTTGTTTTTTACTCAATTCTCTCAATCATTAACATCATTTAACATGTTTTCAACTTAAAATCAAAGATTTCCATGGGTGAAATTGGGTGTTTTGGGTAGAACTTAGGTTTTTCAAAAAATCGGGGTTTGAGTGGGTGATTAACCTCCAATTAGAAGAGTTTTATATGGATGGACTCATGAGAATACGAGGGTTCTGAAAATGTAAAATTTATCTGATTCCGAGATGCTGGCCTGAGGGGCGTTTTTGTCATTTCACCCAATTTCGCGCCGTAACCTCGAATTTAATAGTAGAATCAATTTCATAAGATGTTATTTCCGATATGAAATTTATTTGAATAGATTTGGTCTATTTGGAGTCGGATACTCGTGGAAAACATGTGATTTCAAGTTGATTGAGAGTTGATTCGAGGTAAGTGGCTTGTCTAACTTTGTGTGGGGGACCATTCCCCTTAGGATGTGATGTTTGGAATTTGAATTTATTGTACGTGAGGTGACGAGCGCGTACTTGTGCTAATTGTTGTAAATATGATTTTACTTTAAATATTTAGACTGAGTTCCTTTCTTACCTATTTTATTCTACTTGCAATCATAGTCTATGTTAGCTTAGGAGGGCATGCTTAGCTGCCCCAAATTACCTATTTGCTTAGATTGCTTTAAATTGTACTACGTGAAGTATGTTGGGCTAGAGTTACTTGTTGCCTTGTATTTTTGCACTTTAAATTTGAATGTTTTCTTGTTGTGGTTGCATATTTACTTTGGGACTACGGGACGGTATCTCGGGAGATCTCCCTGCATATTTACTTTGGGACTACGGGACGGTATCCCGGGAGATTCCCCTGCTTATCTACTTTGGGAATACAGGACGGTATCCTGGGAGATTCCCCTGCTTATTTACTTTGGGGCTACGCGACGGTATCCCGGGAGATCCCTCTATGCACTGATAGTTGGACTACGGGACGGTATCCCGGAAGATCCTTTAGATATACACATGATGGACTACGGGACGGTATCCCGAAAGATACTTTGGATATACACATGATGGACTACGGGACGGTATCCCGGAAGATCCTTTGGATATACACATGATGGACTACGGGACGATATCCCGGAAGATCCTTTGGATATACACATGATGGACTACAGGACGGTATCCCAGAAGATCCTTTGGATATAAACATTATGGACTACGGGATGGTATCCCGGAAGATCCTTTGGATATACATATGATGGACTATGGACGGTATCCCGGAAGATCCTTTGGATACACATATGATGGACTACGGGACGGTATCCCGGGAAATCCTTTGGATATACAGATGGTGGACTACGGGACGCGGGAGATCCATTGGACAATTGAGAAAAGGACTACAGGACGGTATCCTAGGAGATCCTCATTGTTACCATTGTTATTATGCTGTACATATTCCGGGTTTACTCTATTCTTGTGTTTAGTTATCGCCTTGTTTGACCTGTCTTATTTCACTGTTTTACTCATTATTACCGCCTGTTTTCATACTGTAAATTCCTATTATATTTTTTGACCTCAGTAGAGCCTTGACCTTCCTCGTCACAACCCGACCGAGGTTAGGCTTGGAACTTACTGAGTACCGATGTGGTGTACTCATGCCCTTTCCTGTGCATGTTTTTCATGTGCAGATCCAGGTACCTCCACTCAGGCGCACTATCCCCGAGGATGAGAGATACAGCAGAGACTTCAAGGTACATATGTCACGTCCGCAGACCAGGAGTCTCTATCTTATTCCAGCTTTTGTGAAAAGTTTTTATCCTTCCTTACAATTGTATAGATATTCTAGAGTTAGAGCAGTTTATTATATTCTGTTAGCCTGTGGTTCCCGTGAGTTTCTGGGTTTTGGGGTGATGTTGTAGACTTTCGTATTATTTTGGGTTGTATATGCCAAGTGGCTTTTATATACAGTTTTCCTTTTAGATTGTTTAGCTTTCTTTTACTTACTTATTTCCGCAATTATGTTGATATTCCGCATTGTTAGGCTTACCTAGTCATAGGGACTAGGTGCCGTCACGACATGTTCACGGAGGGCGAACTAGGGTCGTGACAAGTTGGTATCAGAGCTCTAGGTTCATAGGAGGCACGGAACACAGGCCGGTTTTTTAGAGTCTCGCTGATCGGTACGGAGACGTCTGTACTTATCTAGGAGAGGCTATGTAACTGATTAGGAAAAATCTTCACTTCATTGAATTCCTTGTTGTGCAATATCTTTTGACATCAATTCTAAACCTCTGTTTTCTATTCTCTCACAGATGGTGAGGACACGTGCTACTCGGGACGATCAGGCACCCGTGCCCCTTACAGCAGCTGCCAGAGGCCGGAGCTGGGGTAGAGGCCGAGGACGCGCACGTGGTGCAGTGAGAGCACTTGCGCGAGCTGCCGCCGAGGTACCACCAGCAAATCCAGCTGAGGTCCAGACACCTACCACGCCTGCTGCCACTACTACTCCTACTCTTCAGGAGACATTAGCTCAGTTCATGTCCATGTACACCACTGTGGCTCAGGTAGGGTTGCTTCCCCTTGCTGCAGCCACATCTCAGGCCGGGGGAGGAGCACAGACTCCCGCCGCCCGCACTCCTGAGTAGCGAGTGCATGTGGAGCAGGTCCGAGAGATCATTCATGTATCGACTGTAGTGCTAGCTCAGCCCGAGGAGGGGTCAGCTTCTTCAGAGGATGAGCAGCGGAGACTTGAGAGGTTCAAGAAGTATGACCCTCCGGTATTCAGTGGGCTAGCATCAGATGATGCCTTGGGATTTCTAAAGGAGTGTCACCGTTTCTTCGCACTATGGGCATAGCCTGATCTAGTGGTGTTTCCTTTACTACCTTCCAGCTTCGCGGAGCCGCCTATGATTGGTGGCGCACCTATGAGTTAGATAGTCCAGACGAGGCTACTTCACTAACCTGGACCTAGTTCTCAGATATGTTCCTGAGGGAGTTTGTTCCTCAGAGCCTTAGGGACGCATGGCACGCAGAGTTTGAGCATTTGCGCCAGGGTGCTATGACAGTTTCAGAGTATGCCATCTGTTACACCAGATTGGCTAGGAAGGCACCCATTTTTGTTACTACTGTACGCGAGAGGGTTCACCGGTTCATTAAGGGTCTTATCCCACCCATCAGATCTAGCATGGCTCGAGGGGGAGGTCAGGCCAGGTATTATGCTATTCATGCTCGTACCGAGGTTGTTGCCTCCGATTCTGTCATCACAGGTATTATACTTGTTTGTCACAGAGATGCATCGGTTCTATTCGATCCAGGCTCCACGTACTCTTATGTGTCTTCTTATTTTGCTCCGCATTTGGGTATAGCCCGAGATTCTTTGGGTTCTCATGTTTATGTTTCTACTCCTGTGGGAGATTCTCTTATTGTGGACCGCGTTTATCGGTCGTGTTTGGTTACTATTCGTGGTTTTGAGACCAGTGCGGATTTATTGTTACTTGATATGGTGGATTTCAATATTATCTTGGGCATGGACTGGTTGTCGACCCATTATGCTATTCTTAATTGTCACGCTAAGACCGTGACGCTGGCTAGGCCAGGTATTCTGCGTGTTGAGTCGAGTGGTACTTTATATTACACTCCCTGTAGAGTTATCTATTTTCTTAGAGCTCAGTGTATGATTGAGAAGGGGTATGCCGCGTATTTGGCTTCACATTTTTCCTCCTAAGATAAAAAGTCCTAGTCTGATGGATTTTCCTCCCAATAAAAATCTTAGTCTGATGAACCTTTCTCCTAAGATAGAAAACCTAGTCTGATGAATCTTTCTCCTAGGATCAAAATCTTAGTCTGATGAATCTTTCTCCTAAGATAAAAAAATAACCTAGTTTGATGAATCTTTCTCCTAGGATAAAAATCTTAGTCTGATGAATCTTTCTCCTAAGATAAAAAACCTAGTCTGATGAATTTTTCTCCTAGGATAAATGTCTTAGTCTGATGAATCTTTCTCCTATAATAAAGAAAACTTAGTCTGATGAATCTTTCTCCTAGGATAAACATCTTAGTCTGATGAATCTTTCTCCTAAGATAGAAAACCTAGTCTGATGAATCTTTCTCCTAGGATAAACATCTTAGTCTGATGAATCTTTCTCCTAAGATAACAAAAAGAAAAAAATAGACCTAGTCTGATGAATTTTCTCCTAGGATCGAAATCTTATTCTGATGAATCTTTCTCCTAAGATAACAAAAAGAAAAAAATAGACCTAGTCTGATGAATTTTCTCCTAGGATCGAAATCTTATTCTGATGAATCTTTCTCCTAAGATAGAAAACATAGTCTGATGAACTTTCTCCTAGGATCGAAATCGTAGTCCGATGAATATTTTTCATAAGATAGAAGACCTATTCTGATGAATTTTCTCCTAGGATCAAAATCTTAGTCTGATGAATCTTTCTACTAAGATAATAAAAAAAACCTAGTCTGATGTATCTTTCTACTAGGATAAATGTCTTAGTCTGATGAATTTTTCTCCTAAGATAAAGAAAACCTAATATGATGAATCTTTCTCATATGATAAACGTCTTAGAATGATTAATCTTTCTCCTAAGATTCCTAAAAAAAATTCGAAAAAAAAAAGTCCTGCTTGATTGATTTTAGCATAGATACACAATTCAGTAGTATCATTTTCCAGCATAGAGTCTCCATTCCCTAGTTGATTTTAATGTTAGACATAGGGTCTCCACTCCCTAGTCTTCTTTTCCAATAGAGTCTCCAATCCCTAGTTGATTTTATTTTTAGACATAGGGTCTCCACTCCCTAGTCTTCTTTCCAACATAGGGTCTCCAATCCCTAGTTGATTTTATTTTGTGGACATAGGGTCTCAACTCCCTAGTCTTCTTTCCAACATAGGGTCTCCAATCCCTAGTTGATTTTATTTTATTAGACATAGGGTCTCCACTCCCTAGTTTTCCTTCCAACATAGGGTCCCACTCCCTAGCAGACACCGGCATAACCTGATGATCTTTCTGACAATAGCATAACTTGTTGATCATTTCCTGACACTGGCATAACTCAATGATCTCTTTTTCCCGGCAACGACATAAGTTGTTGACCTTTTCCCAGATACCGGCATAACCTGATGATCTCTTTCTTGACAATGGCATAACATGTTGATCCTTCCCCAGACACCGGCACAACCTGGTGTTCTTTTCTTGACGACATCATAAGTTGTCGATCTTTTCCAACATAGGGTCTCAAATCCCTAGTTGATTTTACCTTTTAGGAATAGGGTATCCACCCCTAGTCTGCATTCACTTCGGGTACACAATTCTCGGCTTTTCATTGCTTTCAATAATAAAGTAGCATAGGTTTTATTACAATAACTCGCGAAATTTTCTTGGTGAAAACTGGGGAAGAAAATTTCGTTCGTTTGTTTTTTATTTTGCACAGATTACATTTAGGACAATGGATTCGAGATGTCCAAAAGAAGAAGTTTCGATCTAGAATAAAATAAAAGAAGAAAAAAAGAAAAAGAGAAGTCCAAACCCAAAGTACAGAAGCGGAAAAGATGTGGACTGCTCAAGACAAGATTGAAGTCACAAGTTGTAACGACCCGACCGGTCGTTTTGAGATCCAGCGCGTCGTTCAGTAGTTAGGAGTCATGAGTAGCTTCATTTCGGGTATTGTGACTTGTATGTATGGTCAGAGTTGAAATTCAGGAAGTTCAGAGTTAAATTGAAAGGAAAATTCTCATTTCAGAAGCCTTAAGTTGAAGAAATTGAGTAAGACTGGAATTTTGAGTAAACGACCTCGGAATCTGGATCCAAAGGTTCCAGCAGATTCATATGGTGATTTCGGACTTGGGCGTATGTCCGGATCAAGATTTGGATACCTCGAGAGCATTTCGGTGTATATTGTGGAAGTTAACATTTTTGAAGAAATTTCCTAAGTTTGGCTTGAAGCGCATTTCAATGATATTGATGTCCATTTGGGATTACGAGTTTGGGAATAGCTCCGTATTGTGATTCTGGAGTTGGAAGCGCGATCAGAAGTGAATTTGGATGTCCGGAGGTCATTTTGAAGTCATTTGGCTAAAGATAGAAATTTGAAGGTTTTTGAGAAGTTTGACCAAGAGTTTGACTTTTTGTTATCGGGGTCGGATTCCAGTGCCGAAAGTTGGGGCAGGTCCGTAATGTCGAATATAAGTTGTGTGCAAATTTTGGGATCGACCGGACGTGATTTGATAGTCGGTGTCGGATGTAGAAGTTTGAAATTCTAAGTTCTTAAAGATTTGGATTGGAGAGCGATTCATGATTTCGATGTTGTTTGATGTGATTTGAGGCCTCGAGCGAGTTTGTATCATGTTTTGGAACATGTTGGTATAATTGGTTAAGGTCCCGAGGGCCTCGGGTGGATTTCGGAAGGTTAACGGAATGAATTTCGGACGAAAAAGAAGGAAAAAAATTGCAGAAATTTTCTGGTGCATTTTTTTGGACAGCAAATAGTGCGTCAAGAAGCTAACTTTGGAAGCGTATATATAAGAATCTATAAGGAATATGAAAATTTACAAAACACGAAAATTGTAGATCCTGACGTCTAGTTTTCACAACATTAAACCATTTGTCATTTAGAGTTTTTTGAAAAAACTTATAGTCGATTCAAGAAGACTAGTGGAGCAGTTTTCGCAAGAATTTTCTGATGCCTAGAGCTGACTTTAGAAGCTCATATCTCGGGATATATATAGAGTTATATGGTGTACAACCTATCGAATTAAATATCTTCGAGTCTAGTTTTTAAATATTCAAACCGTTTGTTATTTGAATATTTCTACAAAATGTTATGGGTATTTTAACAGAAGGTGTCCAACAAAGGAAAACTTTAATAGGATGTACAACCTGTACAGCACAAGTGCAAGGTACAACCCGGTGAAGCATGGGCAGATTCTTTAAACACGAATTTGGCCCATTTTCTTCATTTCTTTCATTTGGCTTGGATGATTTTGGAGAGAATTTCAAGGGGGATTTCATCAAGCATCAAAGGTAAGTTGTTTCAACTTATTTTCAAGTTAAATACAAGATTTATTACATAGATTTGATATGAAAATTGGGGGGAAATGTGGGAATTTGCTAAGAAACTTAGAATTTGGAAAATGTGATCTTTTGCCACGATTTGAGCATGAATTTTTTAAGTAAATTGTATAATCTAATTAGTAAGGCTTCGGGTAATTTAATCCTTCAAGAATTTTCGAAATCCGAATGAGTGGGCCTGGGGTCGAAATTCCAAGTTTCTTCAAGAACACCTACTTTTGGGATTTCCTTGTTAATTCTCTTTTTTTGAACTTAAAATGATTTGATTATTCTATATTTGGCTAGTTGCGAGCTGTCGAGAGTAGATTTCGGAGATTCGGGCGCATCCTTGATTCGATCCTTGATCCGAGGGGTGATTTCGTCGAGGCTTGTCTCCTTTCTAACCTCGTAAGAGGGAAATTGTCCCTCTAGGTAACCTTGATTGCTATATTATCTTGTTTGGGGGCTACGTACGCACGGGCTACGTACGCACCAAGTGACGAGAGTCCTTACATAGTGGCTATTACTGCTTCGTCCGGGTAGTTAGGACACAGCATGTTCATTGTTTTTCCCTATTATAGCCTAAATATGACTTGTATTCTTGTGTGATTGGTACTGCTGTCTTTGAACGTTGTGATACTTGGCTTGATTTGAGTGTGATAAGAGTGATCACAGGATGGGATCGAGCCTTACGCCACGACAGAGTGATGATTTATTATATTTTGGGATCGGGCCGTACGCCACGGCAGAGTGATGATTGATTATATTGTGGGATCGGACCGTACGCCACGGCAAAGTGATGATTGATTATATTATGGGATTGGGCCATACACCACGGTAGAGTGATTATTGATTATATTATGGGATCGGGCCATACGCCACGGCAAGGATTATAGGATAGGATCGGGCCGTACGCCATGGCAAGGATTACAGGATGGGATCGGGTCGTACTCCACGGCAAGGATTACAGGATGGGATTGGGCCGTACGCCACGATAAGGATTATAGGATGAGATCGGGCCGTACGCCAGGGCAAGTATTACAGGATGGGATCGGGTCGTACGCCACGGCGATTACCAATCTTGGTGGATTTTTGGATTGTTATTTGATGTCTAATATCGATGTACTTGGTTATTTGTCTTACATGCCTACTGTTTTCCTTACATCTTGCTTACTTTGTTACTATTGGACCTTAGTGAGTATTGAGTCGACTTCTCGTCACTACTTTTTCGAGATTAGCCGGGGTACTCACTGGGTACATATATGTATATGTACTCATGCTACACTTTCTGTGCATTTTGTTGCACATGTACCTTCATAGTTCGAAAAATGATTCAGAGACTTACTCGGGCTGCATTCATCCGGAGGCGTTCCGCATTTGACAGAGTCTCCTTCCTTCTATATCTTTACTTGTATTTTATTGCATTTGTCCAATTTATTCTCGGACAAGAGTTGTGTAATTGTATAAATTCTTAGAAACTGCTCATGTACTTGTGCCATCCGAGTTCTGGGGATGTGTTGAGTCTTGTTTTATTGAATTAAATGGATTCCCTGTCGTGTTTAATTTACAACAATTTATTTATTTGAGTATGACATGCAATAAAGGCAACGATTTCGAAATTGTTAAACATGAAGGTATTTCAACTGATTAAGGGGTTGGCTTGCCTGACATTGGTGTCCGGCACCATCACAACCCATAGGTTTTGGGTCGTGACACAAGCTATGCATGTTCCGTCTTGATCCGAAAAAGATGTAGAAGAATGAACTAGCACCTGCAGCCAACAAGCATCAAGATTCAGATCAGATTCCGTATGAAGAACCAACCAAGACTCAAGACCAAGCTTCAGAAGACTCATAGATAGGAATCTTGTAACTCGTAGCTGATAGGCTTAGTTAGTCTTTTCTATTTGATTTTGATGTAATAACGGGATCGTGGAACGGAACCTCACTCGACTCCCTCTCCTCTTCACACATTCCATCACTCCAAAACTTCTTGAACTACACGCGACATGATTCCCTTATAACCCGGGATATGTAGGTTGTCCAAAATCAGGACTCGGTCACATTCTCCTTTCTTTTAGTTTTAGGTCTCTCTTAATAAGGGTTGGGTCAAAAAACTTGTCTCGTCATTCTTCGCCTGAAAACTCTTCGCGTTTTCAGTCAAAGAGGGGCAGTTGTAGACATGTAATTTTTGACCCTCCCCAAAATTTTACCCATATTAGCTTTTTAATATTTATTTTAGGTCTAATATCGCTATTTTAACTAGTTTTTACTTTATTTTATCACAAAAACTAAATTTATAAAAAAATAGTTTCATTTTGTAGTCATACTATTGTACTATGATTTTTATTTTTATATAATCTTTGAAAAATACCAAAAAAATATATATAGTTTCAACTTTAATTCTTAGTTTTATTTTAAATATAATAATTTATTAAAATCAATTAAGAATAATTTTTACATATTTATAAATACATTATATCATTGTAGTCTTAGCCCAAATTTAAAACCTAACAAGACATGGACCAAGCCCATGATTCCTAAGCCCATACCCCTTAACTTAGAAGACCCCTAATATAAAAAAGACCTCAAGGCTCTTCTTCTTACAGACAATCTTTCACAACCACACCTAGACCTAATTAGAGACCCCTCACCCTTAGGATCCCTATCCTTTAGCGTCGTGACCCATTGTCTTCCTCACGCTTTCACTCTAAAAAACAAAAACCAAATAAACACAACCCTCAACAAACAACCCTTCATCTTCCTCACCACAAAAATCAGTCGCCCATCACCGCCGCCGACCTTACTCCACCTCACAACAGCCGGCGTCCAAGCCAAGAAACCACCCAAAAACAATTGCACCGCACCCTCCCCTCTAAAACCTACTCCAAACAGCCCCCTAAGAGTCAGTCATCCACCCAGAAGAAGACTCGTCAAAGAACCCATTTTTGATTTTGAGCTTTGTTTTGTTCTCAACTAAAAAAGGATACTCTAACGCATAGGCATAGCAAAACAGGGAGGTAGCGAGTCAGTATGGTCAAGGAAAGTTGTTTCCATAAAGTTTAGAGTTCAATTTGAGGACTCGATCGAGCTTGAAGGTGTTCGAGTTCTTCGCCGCCGGGATCCGGAGTCGCTGTTTCAGTTCGTGTTGTTGGAATTTGTTTGTTATTTCCTTTTTATTTCAAGCTCTGATGGCTGCCTCAAAGTGTATCTACTTCCAAACAGAATTAATTGAAAGATTTACTTTCATATCAAGGTTCATTTCCTTACCTCTTATCTTATTATGGTGTTGATCGAAATATAACGATAGTTGAGATTTTGTTAAGATTGGAAATGTTTATGAGCTGATTTATGTGGTACCGATCTGTGATGTAATTGTTGTCGTGAATTCTGTTATTTTCCATTGGTTTTCGCATATCTTATTTGTTCAATTGGTTTTGTGTGCTACTGATTCTTTCCTTGAGTTAGTTTAATTAATTCAAGTCGTAAATCAGTAGTGTGTCATTGTGTTAGGATTTGAAAGAAACAGGATTAAAGTTCCATTGTCACTGTTCTAATTTGTCGCCTTAATAAAACTCTTCGGCAGAAATGACCAATTTCAAGTTTCACCTTAGATTCAGTTCATTAATTGAAGGCTTCTAGTTGAAATTCATTCATGAGATGTTAGATAAAATGAAAAAGGGGAATACTAATTCAAAGCTTCAATGAATTCATTGTATGTGTTAACAGAATAAGAATACATGTGTGTGTGGATGATTCCTCGATTATGTGAATGTTCAATACTTTAGTTTAAATTAAAAAGGACTATCTGATTTTAGAAAAATAATTCAAATGCGTAGCTTACTTTAAGCATGACTAATAATAAATATCGTGGCTGTGGGTACGGTTCCCGTGGCATGGTCGCAATATGTAAATCTCACTCGGGTGTGGAAACTCATGTCCCCGACCATAACTTCGAATAAAAATAAAAATAAACATGTTACAGTCGTGGGTGCATTTCATGTGACGCGGTTGCGATGTATTCAAAACAACAAGTGCACGCCATCGTGACTTGTTCCAATATAAGTCCATAAATACCAAGAAGGATTTATACCCCGTAAAGCTCAAAATACCTCTTTTAGATAAAAAAATCCCAAAACGTAGAGAATAATTGAATATTGTCTCAAATAGACATTTTAAAGCCGTCACGACCATAGTCTTGATTATGTAATCTACACTCGGGTGTGGCAACTCATGCCCCCGACTCTAACCCTGAACATTAATTAAAATAAACATGTTGTAAATCGCGGGTATATTTCATGTGGCGCGGTTTGCAACGTGTCCAAAAACAACAAGTGCACGCCATCGTGACTTGTTTCAGAATAATCCATAAATACTAAAAGCGGTTAAAACGTAAAAAGGCGAAAAATGCATAATAGGTTTAAAATATGTAAATAATTAGATAATTAGGACAAATAATAATAGTTAAGAGACCATGCTAGAACCACGAAATTTGGGAGTGCCTAACACCTTCTCCCGGGTTAACAGAATTCCTTACCCGGGTTTCTGGTTCGCAGACATTTTTAAACAGAGTCAAAATTTCCTCGATTAGGGATTTCAATAAATAAATGGTGTCCCGGAACACCGTAAAAAATCCGGGTGGTGACTCTAAAACTAAAATAAATCCCAAATCCGAATAATGTCACTTAAAGTGGAAAATCTCCCTTATACCCTTCCGGATAGTAAAAAGGAGGTGTGACAGCCATTATGCCAAGACAATGCCCTAATACCAAATTGTTATGTACTAGAACAATCGAAATAATTATTGAAAGAAATGATCTCACAAGGTCTTATTCACTCAACAATGCAATCGAATTACATTGAGGGGTTACAATACCCTATTGCATAACATGTGAGAAGAAGAGAAGAAGTAATAGAGAAGAGAAAAGAAGTGGAAACGAGAGATAAGAAGTTGGTTAGGAAGTTGTAACAGAGACATATGTATTATAGTTGTTTTTAATGGAAAATGGACCACATACTATAAGTATCTGGATCATCAAACAAAGCTTGTTCTAGTACCTGAGGAAATTCGATTTGAAGATTTTGTCAACCAGGTCTTTAAAGTTATTGAATTGGATAGAGACAAGTTTGAAGCACTGATTTGATATCAACCTGGGAACAAGCAAGGGAATGCTTGTATCCAAAGATTTAGATGTTCACACATTTATAGAGTTACTAATGTTTACTTTGAAAATGGTAATTACAATTATATTTGATTTTGTGGTTCTAAAAATATGTGATATATTTTAACACCAGTTGTTTAGGTAGTATATACTAGGTGAGAAGTAATAAAACGAAATAAGAGCGAAGGATAACGAGATTATGCAAACCGAGCAGTGGAGAGACGGGGTCTCGAGTTTGATCGGAATAGGCCTCGAGGTTGAGCTCAAAAGCTTTTATAGAGGGCCATTGAGAATGATATAACAGTACTAGGGGCCTTGAAGATGGGCTCTTTATTATTAATAATGAGTAAAAAATGAAATAATTACTGAACACGATAAATGAAAGGCAATAAATCAATGAGACAATGGTATAGAATGTTTGAATTAGAGAGCAGAGAATGTTCTTATTCTTGTATTGAATATCATATATCTTACAAAGTGACAAGGGTCCCCTCTCTATATAAGGGGAAACTCAACATAGTACATGTGTAATTATTACAAAGAGAGATGGCTGGTACATCCATTTAATGCCATGGTACGGGCTTGTACTATTTTGCGTACTTGGTCAGGTTTAACCACATGCCTTTTGGGAATTTCCTGCATTTCCATGATGGTCTTCGATATACACTGCTTCGGGGTCGAGAACACTCGATATGCCCCCTCGATGCCAAAACTCGAACCTAGGAGCCTTCTGAGTGTCGTAATGACTGTAAAATCGAGTTCTCCAATTTTAGCTGTATACAGATAGTCCCTGCATTTCTTAGAATGGAGTGTTAAGAAACGATCTTGACTTATTACCTCTTTGATATCCCTATTATGACGTCAGTCTTTTCAGAGCATTAAATGATGTGACATAAAATCTGTGTAGAGGTCGCTGTCAACACAATTCTCGAGAAGCCCACGAACCGTTATTGGTTCGACCTTTTCGCTTCAAGCATGCCTAAAAAGGCCTCTATAAATACTTCAATCACTTTCCTTTTCATAATTTTTACATCTTCTTCAAACCTTCAAACACCTACTAAGTGTTTCCCACTCTAACCTTCTATCTGCGTTTGCTTTTTCATCTTCTCTCTTCAAAACTTTGTTATAACCATGGAAAAAACTCCAAAACGGTACCTCAAAAGAAGGGATCCACTTCTTCATCACTCCCGTCTAACGGCAAGACAAAAACTCCTCCTACCATCGAGCAGTGCATCCCTGGCCCTTCCGACATCGTCTCCGATTTCACGATTGAAAAACCTCCTTCTACACTGGGTCGATGCAAGACCATGTCTCGATACATAAGTGTAGTATTAGATATAGAGAGGATAAAACTTGACCGCCGTTGGGGGGAGGTTGACCGAGTAGAAATCCCTACAGCTGACAAAATCATAGTCACGCATAAGGGTGGCTTTCTCAGTGTATACACATACCCTTTTACCTTAGGCCTCGTAGATTCTTCCTCTCCACCAATTGACCCGATGATTCTCGACTTTTGTCGTCAATACCGAGTGACACTGGGTGAGATTTATCCTTCTTTTTGGAGGATTGTACATATCATTCGACACATTACCAACATGGTCGAGGGAATGGCGTTCACCCTCGACCACTTGATCAGACTATACAGCCCTCGTCTCTTCCGAGGGGGCCTAATTAAGTTGTACTGTCGATCTGTCAAGGCGTTCTTCACCTGCATCGATGAGGATAAGGATCGTGGATGGATGACCCGATTCATTAGAATCAGAACTTCGAACGTTATCCCTGCTGATAGAATATCGTTCCCGGAGGAATGGAATATGAAACGTAACTATCCCTGAATTGAGTATGTTTTTCCATCTCTTTTTCTCTTGACTGATTTTCTTCTAATTGTGTAGCTGCCGTTTTGTTTCCTGGCGCAGTCCAGGACCTTCCGGGGTGGGTCAGACTTTTGGACTCCGCTTTTCCATACAACAAACGTGTCTAGCGCGATCTGGCTAAAACACGGTGGCAGGCTAAGAACCACGGTATGCTCTCATTGTTGTAGTTCTCTCATTCTTTGTAAGTATTTTCGATGGCGGTGTTTTTTGATATAACATGCTTGTGCAGGCCTCGGGGAAGGCATATTGATGAGACTGCCCCCTCCTGGTGAGGAAGAGGCGCCGAAGACTACCAATGAAAAGAAAAGGAAGAAGGAGGCCTCGGTGGAGTCCCCAAAATCCAAAAGGGCAAAGGCTCAGAAGCCCAAGACCGATGCCACAATCGTATCCTAAATGGCTGCTAAGAGCCTGCGAGCTGAGGAAGAGAGTGATGATACTTGCCCTTTGGTACAAAGGGATAAACGAAGCGATGATGCTTCGAGAGTCATTGGGCGGCCGTCTGCTGAGTTGGAGGTGGCCGATGTTGACCTGCCCTATGCTGAGGAGACCCTCGAGGAGGGTTCAGGTGCAGTCCCCAAGCCGCCTATCGGATATGGCACAGTCCGTGTTGGTGAGTTCGAGGGATCTTCTTCCGAAATTTTCTGGGGGCGAGAGGAAGCATCGATGGAGGCTGATGTTGCTAATGGATTTCAATTGGGCCCCTCGTTCTCTCCAGGGGAGATACGAGAGGCCCAAGAGAGGAATACGCCCGGAATTGAGGGCCTGTCACAGAGGAGATGACACATTCTGAGATTATTTTGAAGGCATAGAGTAGGAGACCGATATCGATGCCCCCGTTACCCTCGAGGAGGCCGAGAGGCTCCAAAATCATGTGAATTTCTTGAAATAATATGTTGTTCTTCGACTTCCTACCCCTGCTTTCTAACTTTCTTCCTTTATGTTACGGGTCAAGAAGCAGTATGACCAAGCCTTCTCCAAGATGCAAGATGAGTTGACTCATCGTGGAGAGGAACTTGAGAAGCTTATGTCGGTGTCGGTCGAGCTGGAGGATCTATGTGCCCGAAAAGAGGAGGAATTGATCAACCTCTGGGCAGGTTCGGAGAGAGCGCTCCAAGATAGGGCCGACTTCATCGAGCAGGTATTATGGTACCCACAATCTTATCTTTAATCACCATGATTGGTGCTAATCGACTTAATTTTTGTGTTTTTCAGATTAGGCAGAAAGATGCCCTAGTGGGGCAGCTCCGAGGGGATGTTGTGGCCAAGGATGCCGAAATCATTAAATTGGCGTGGTATAGTGATCTCGTGGCTTCATAGAGAGACGCGCTTCGGGGGAAGCTATCCTCGATTCAAGACCTTCTTCGAGGTGCTCAAGAGGAGGCTACTGCACTATTTGCGGCCAAGTCTGAGGCCGACGAGTTTCTCTCTTCATACAAAAGGGATGTTGCTGCCGTGAATGACCAGGCCAGGGAGATATCCGAGAAGGCCGAGCTAAAACTGGCTCGGGCAGTTGCTCATGCTCGCATACAAGCCAGGAGACAAGCCTTCGAGGAAGTGAACGCTAAGGGCATCGATCTCTCTACCAAGATCGAAGAAGCCAGGGCCTTGGAGGAAGAATCGACAATGCCGACTACGTCTGATGAGGGCTCTGAAAGCGGCTCGGACAACAACAAAGGCGAAGAGTAGATTTACCTATTGTTTTGATTTTTTTCCTTTTCTGTATATGGGACCCTCGGGGGTAATTTCTGTAGGAATACCCTTGTAAATGCATTTTTTGAAATAAAATATCTCTTCGTTACATATCTCCCAAACTTTGCCATGTAATGCTTACGCAAAAGTCGATTTTCAAGCTTCGATTTTAGCCCTTCGAAACTCGTGCTTGTAATAGTAGATCCCTTCGAGATCGGACACCTTCTCGAGGCTAGGTCGACATGAGAGTTTTGATCCCTCGAACGTTGTGTGATAGTGTCTTTCATGTGACATGACTGTGAAGTGACCGAGATGGCCCTGCCGGTACACTTCCCCAAAAGTTATGACAACTGGGTCAAAATTAATTGGCTTTCAAAGTAGTTGAATAGTCTTCGCTTGTTATATATATATACTCTCTTCCTCTTCATTTTAAGTCTTGAAACTTTGTAAACCTAGCTTTCCTTTCAAAGTTCTCTTCCCTTTCTCATCTTACGAAACTATTTTCATTTCTTCCTCTTTACCTTTGCTTGAGTAGTTATGGATGTCGTGCCCGAATCCATTCACCAAGAAGAGGGAAACCTTACCTCTACTTCTTGCCCGGCCGACGATACACCGCCGACGTATGGGGAGTTAACCTCAAGCTATTTTGCTCTGATAAAAGACTTTGCACTATAGAAAATTTTTGATGCCCTGGGCCATATCCGATCGATAGAAGAAAACCACCTTGAGGCCGTGAGGAGAGATTGCGGATAGGGAGAAAATGTGATGTTGCAGATACCTTCTCGAGAAGAGAACATTATGACCTACGTGGAGGGATTCTTGAACATTTATACGTACCCATTTACATTGAGCCCCCTTGACCGCCTCGTGCTCGAATTCTGCAAAAGGTACCGAGTCACCCTGGCTCAAATTCATAATAGTGCTGATGATGAGGTACTTTACCAAGAAGGCTGCGCTCGAGTTTACCCTTAGCCAACTTATTAGATTATATCGGCCTCAGCATTATCGTGTCCTAATTGTGTTACAATGCTTGTCCACCAAGCCTTTCATTGCCAACGATGATGAGGACCGGAACAGAGAATGGATGAGTCAATTCGTAGAAGCGAGGACCGCCGACATCATTCCTGTGGAGTTCCTGCCATTTCCCGAAAAATGGAACTTCAAATGTAAGTACCATGTCGTACCTTAGTGACCTTTACTCTTATCGATTTATAAGAGTGTTTCTTTCTCTCTTTCTCAGCAGTCTCATGGATTTCGGATGAGGTCCTCGATTTTGCGGACTGGACTCGGAGGCTGATAGCTTCCTCAACATATGACAAACCCAAGTGGCGAGATCTGTCGAAGGGAAGATGGGAAGAAAAGCACCACGGTATGAGCTATATGGTTGCCTTTTGAGTGATGCTTTATTTTATGGGTACTAACTCTTCCACCGCAGGTGTTGGTGGATTCTCTAAGGTGAGACCATGTCCCTTCAAGGAGAGGGAAGGCCCGTCGGCTTTTGAGCCGAGGGAGGATAATAAGAAAAAAAGATCCTCTACGGATGAGGAAATTCTCAGTGAGGCGGGACCTTCCCGGAGACACAAAGGAGATGCTGTCACTGAGGAGGACTTTACATACGTCGGTCATTCTGTGGACATCAACTCTCCTCGGGAGGATGGTTCTTCGTCTACGGCTCGAGCCAGGGGCCCTACCGAGGTTGCCGGTTCTGTTAGGCTTGAGAGCTCTAGTTTTGAGGGAGAGGTTCCTTGAGAGGGAAGGAAAAAGATTCCTCCACCATCGTCCTGCTTCTGCCCTCGAAGGTACTTCGAGGGACGTTCGGGGCCAGGGGCCTTTCGAACCAAGTGGGGTCTCGAGTGGTCATGCCCTTACTGAGAGTGGTTCAACTAGGGTTGATGGGGCTAGTCCAGTAGACGCACGCTCAACTTTTGAGAAGGCTCATCGGCTTTGTTCCGAGGTAAGTTTTGATCAGCTTTGCTTGTTTTTCAGTTTTGCATTTTCATTTTTTTGAATTGAAGCTTGTTTTTTGTAGATTTTTGACAAGCTCAAGTCCGAGCTACTCTGTTGCGAGGCCAAGTTGCGGGAAACCTTGGGCAAGGAGAAATCGCTCAGGCTTCTCTTCAATGAGAAGACAAAATAATTGGTATACCTTCGATCAGAGGTATATTCGAAGCTGAGATTACGAAGGCAATATCGAGCAACAGGTAATCCTTATTTTGAGGGAGCATGTGCTTCCTTTCCTGCCTTCGGGGATTAATGTTTGGGTGTTTCAGTTGTAGAGAAAAATAGAATCGTTGGAACATCTTTGGGGTGGAGTCGGGAAGGTTAATTTTGAATGCAATTCATTGAAGGCGCAAATAGGTATTCATGCAGCGGCCCAAAGGAATGCTTTGGCCAAATTTGTTGCCCTCGAGATTCCACTTTGCAATGCTCGAGAAGATAGCTCAAATCAGACAAGCAGGATTGTCCAGCTCGATACTGATCTTTTGAATATGAAGGCTGATGTCGTGGACGCTCGGTCTGAAGCTGCAGAAGTTCGAGCAAAGGCCGATAAGAATGTGGTCGTTTACTTGAAAGATGATGTTGATGCTTGGGCCAAGCTGAAGGGAGTTTTTGACAGAGAGAGGAGGGGCAATGAGTATTCCTGATGTAGGTCTCGGAGGGAGACTCTCGAAGAGATTCATGCTAGGGGATTTGATCTCTCGAAAGAGATAAAGCAGGCCAAGGCGGATGAGATCGACGTCAAGTTTTTCCTATCTTCCGATCCCGATGCTGATATTTAAAGGCTTCCGAGGGAGCTGGTCCGTAGAGCAGACTAGGTTTTCCTTCCTTGTTCTTTGTAAAGACTCCTGTGGGAGCATTGTAAATTCATATTTGTAATACACATATATATATCAAAGATTCTTTGGTTTTTTTCATTTGCTTGTCAGTTAGTCCGGTGAATTGGACTTCGAGATGAAACCCTTGGGGTTATAAATTGGCCTTGAGGATTTTGGCTGGCCCGTAAGCTCTTACGCATTAGGTTGATATGCCCTTTGATATGGATGGCGCTTGGGCTCTTACGCAATCACTTTAGTTAACTGTTTCGGGCTCAGTCTTCGAGTTATGTTTTGACTGGAGCTCATCGACCCTCAGGCTTTTCAAATTAGCCCTTAGGATTTTAGGCTAGCGCTTAGGCTCTTACGCATTGGGTCGATACGCCTTTTGATATAACTGGTGCTTGGGCTCTTACGCAATTGGCCCTTAGGCATTTTAGTTAACCGTTTCGGGCTCAATCTTCGAGTCGGGTTTCAACTCGAGCTCATCGACCCTCAAGTTTTTTTAATCAGCCCTGAGGCTTTTAGGTTGGACCGTGGGCTCTTACGCATTGGGTCGGTACAACCTTTAACCGATTTTTTTCGAAGTTTTTTCGAAGTAATTGGAGGCCTGTGATTTTATAGCAATAGTCGGACATTTCCGAGTTGCGTTAGTTTGGCCGAAGCCTTATGACGGTAGTCATTGTATTTGGCCGTAGCCATTTAGTCCCTGAGTGAGATCGTCTCGGCGTCTATATTGAGGGTATGCCTTTTTAGGGGTCTTACAAGTTCGAATATATAGCCTTGACTTTGATATCGGGATTATGCTTTTTCAGGTCTTACAAATTTGTACATGCCTTGCTTGAGGTCTCACAATTTTGATTTTGCCTCATGGAGGGATTATGGGCTTCAAGTTTCGGGCTCTAAGGTCTTATGGCTTTGAGTTTTTGATAACTCGATGGGGTGAGTGTCGAGAACATCCCCGATTCGGGGTTATGCCTTTTATAAGGTCTGACCATTTTAATGTTTCCTCGTTGAGGGCTTATAAGTTTAAGCATGCCTCGTCGAGGTCTTAGATTGTCGATATTGCCTCTTGGAGGGCTTATACTATTGATATTGCCTCATGGAGTGCTTACGAACTTGAAGTTGCCGGCCCTGAGGTCTTATGGCTTCGAGTTTTTTGGTGACTCGATGGGGTGACTATCGAGGACAGTCCCAGGATGTTTGGAAAACCTTTGGCCTTAGGGCCGTTTCTTGTGAAAATAGCAAACTTCTTTGACGCACGAAGTGACCTGATGATAAAATATTCTTCTCTGATTTACTTGGTACAAGTACACAAAGAGATTCTCCTCTGACCACTTGGTACAAGTACACACTTTTCACCATCAAGGGTTCGATTATTCTATGTGGACGCGGTTCATTTGACCGTTTGGTCCTATACATTGTTCTCCTGTTGAGACCCTCTTTGGAATAATTCAGTGATCTCCCAAGGATGCCCCTCAGTATTTGAGGTTGATCAAAGAGAGGCCTTGAATATTTGGTGAGTTCTCCTTAGGTATCATATGGGTGTTGCCTCATTAAAAACCTCGTCGGTAAAACCCATTTGGGATAAAATCCAATGTGAGGGAAAAAGAGTGCAACGCATGCTTTAAAACCTAAGGCCTTTGAGCTGGAGGGTGCTCCGATTCTTTTCAATCAAACACCTGCACATAGGTTAGTGTAAAATGTGAAGGAGGGAGAGGATTGTACCTTAACTGTGGTGGCGTTCCAGCCTCGATATGCTTCAGTTACTCGTTCCGAGGACGTGGTACGGTCCTTTATTCGTTCATCGAGGATGCAGTATGTGATTGCTACTTGCTTATTATTTGGCTCCTTCGGTGTAGAAGGTGCTGGCGTCGGTGCCACATAGTGTACTGTGAACATTTCTTTTGCTGCATGATGTTCCCCGTATACTATTTTTATTCCATATTTCGTAGGGAACTTCATCATTTGATGAAGGGTTAAAGGCACCGCCCTTATACTGTGAATCCATGGCCTTCCGAGCAATGCATTGTATCTCATGTCGAACCATCCATGTGTGCCCGTCGAACCCTGCTTTATTTACGAGTCCTCGAGGATTCTGTCCCCGATCCATCCTTTGGTCACTTCGAGGTATGTTACTCCTGGGGATATTTCTCCGATTTTCTATTTACGGTTGATACCTTCTTTGCTTGGCCTCGATTTTTTTTTGGGAGCCTAAATTCCTTTGCTAAGAGCCTACTGGGATACACCGAGCCCGAAGGGGCCTCCAATTGGTCATCCTCGACTCTGATCTTTGACTGGTACCTGTTGTGCGCATCCGCCCAAACTACGGTGGGATACTCGATTAAGTTTTGCTTCAACTGCTTTAAAGCTATCAAGCTTCGTTCATTCAAGCCCTGAGCGAAGTCTTGTACTGCCCAATCATCGGATACCGGTGCTAATTCCATTCGTTCTGGTTGGAAACGGGATACGAACTCCCTCAACATCTCATTCTCTTTTTGTTTGATTTTGAAGACATCAGATTTCCTTGTAGCGACCTTGATGGCACCAGCATGTGCCTTCACGAAGGAGTCCGCCATCACGGCAAATGAATCTATCGAGTTCGGGGGCAGATTATGATACCACATCATTGAACCATGTGCTCTTAGGTCTTAGGTCGTTCCCTTTCACAACACAAGTGTAGGCAGTAATGTGCTCATTGGGGTCCAAGGTCCCGTTGTACTTTGGGAGATCGGGCATTCTGAATTTCTTTGGGATGGGATTGGGGGCTGCACTCGGTGGGAATGGCTTTTGCACAAACTTTTTTGAATCTACACCCTTCAGAATCGGGGGTGCGCCCAGGATCTGATCAACCCTCGAGTTATAGGTCTCCATTTTTTTGTCGTTAGCTTCTATCTTCTTTTCACCTGATTCATTCCTCTTTGTGAGGTCTTCGAGCATCTTCATAATGGCGGGGTCGGCTGCTGACTCATTATGGCTTGACCTTTCTAGTTCCTGTTCGACTCGAGGATCTATTTCGTGTAGTGTTGTGCTTGGGGTTCTCTGATGGCTTTGTGGTTGAGCAATAGCCACCTGTTGTGGGCGCAATAGAAAACCAGTACTAAAACAATCACTATTATTTTTAGCCCCACGGTGGGCGCCAAACTGTTTACCTTGAAAATGATAATTACAATTATATTTGATTTTGTGGTTCTAAAAATACGTGATCTATTTTAACACCAGTTGTTTAGGCAGTAGATACTAGGTGAAAAGTGAGAAAATGAAATAAGAGCGAAGGATAACGAGATTATGCAAACCAAGAAGTGGAGAGACGGGGTCTCGAGTTTGGTCGGAATGTCAGAATGGGCCTCGAGGTCGAGCTCAAAAGCTTTTATAGAGGATCGTCGAGAATGATATAACAGTACTAGGGGCCTCGAAGATGGCCTCTTTATGATTAATAATGAGTAACAAATGTAGAACAATTAATGAACACGATAAATGAAAGACAATAAATCAATGCGACAATGGTATAGAATGTTTGAATTAGAGAACAGAGAATGTTCTTGTTCTTGTATTGAATATCATATATCTTACAAAGTGAGAAGGGTCCCCTTTATATATGAGGGGTAAACCCAACATAGTACATGTGTAATTATGACAAAGAGAGATGGATGTACAGCCCTTTAATGCCACGGTACGGCCTTGTACTATTTTACGTACTTGGTCAGCTTTAACCACGTGCCTTTTGGGAATTTCCCGTATTTCCATGATGGTCTTCCATATACACTGCTTCGGGGTCGAGAACACTTGATATGCCCCCCTCAATGCTAAAACTCGAACCTTCGAGCCTTCTGAGTACCGTAATAATAGTAAAATCGTGTTCTCCAATTTTAGCCGTATACAACTAAAAAGTCATTCACTCTTCAAGGGATATCGTTTAATTTTTTATGTTTCAGAAAGAGTTTTTGGATATACAAGCACCTTTGAAAATGTCAATATAGAAACTCAACAACACAGTCAAAACAAATGCCAACAGATAATGAAATAGATATGGTTGAACCTGAACCAATAAATTGAAGAGGTGATTCAAACATTAAATTTTATTCAAGTGGAAGGACAAAACATTATAGATATTGACAACCAACAAGCTTTGGGTATTTAAGTCTTAGAGAGTGCACCATTAATTGAAGAAGTTTATGAAAAATCCTCTACTCAACTAACTAGACGAAGGTCAAAGTCGAAACAAAATGAATTCCCAACTACAATATTGAGAGAAAATTCTTCGTTGGATGAAATAAAAGTGGGATCAATATTTGACAAAAAGAAGATTATAATTAACTATTTTTGAATATAGCAATTAAAGGATATTTTGAATTCAAGGTTGCTAAATCAAGCTCAACAAGATATTATTTGAAATGAAATGATGAAAAGTGTGGGTGGTGTGGGCATGCTTTCAGATTTAAAGATTCAACACTATTCAAGATAGTAAAGGCTGAGAAAAATCATGACTGCTCAGTTAACACTATGAAAGCTGATCAAAGTAATTCAACTTCAAAGTTGATTAGTGGTTACCTTATTGATAATTTTCGATACCCAAGGTTTGAAGTTACACCAGTCTTTGTCATGGCAGAAATGCAAAAATTGCATGGACTAGACATCGAGTATCACAAGGTGTGGCGTGCTATACAACGTGCTTCAGCTTTAATAAGAGGAACTCCTAAAGAGAATTATGAATTGTTATCTTCATACTTTTACATGATGAAAAGTAAAAATCCGGAAACATACACTAACATAAAGATAGACGAAAATAATAGGTAAACAATCAAAAAGAGTTTATTAGTCTATTTTAAACTTTAGGACTGGTGTCCTTAACTTTGATGTTTGCACTTTAAATACTTAGGACATGGTGTCCTTAACTTTGATGTATGCACTATAAATTTTAATGACACGGTGTCTTTAACTTTGATATGTGCAGTGTAACAGTTAAGGACATAGTGTCCTTAGCTTTGATGTGTGTACTGTAAATGTTAAGGACATGGTGTCCTTAACGTTGATGTGTGTAGTGTAAATGTTAAGGACACGGTGTCCTTAACTTTGATTTATGCACTATAAATGTTAATGACACGGTGTCCTTAACTTTGATATGTGTAGTGTAAAAGTTAAGGACATAGTGTCCTTAACTTTGATGTGTGTACTGTAAATGTTAAGGACATGGTGTCTTTAACGTTGATGTGTGTAGTGTAAATGTTAAGGACATGGTGTCCTTAACATTGATGTGTGCACTGTAAATGTTAAGGACATGGTGTCCTTAACTTTGATGTGTGCACTGTAAATGTTAAGGACATGGTGTCCTTAACTTTGATGTGTGCAGTGTAAATGTTAAGGACATAGTGTCCTTAACTTTGATGTGTGCAGTGTAAATATTAAGGACATGGTATCTTGTATTTTTACCTTCTGTTGTTAAATTGTATTTTCAGGTTTTATTATATGTTTTATGCATATGGATCATCAATAGGTGGTTGAAATCATTGTAGACTGGTGATTTCTATTGATGCAACTTTTTTGAAGTCAAAATATCGTGGTGTTTTAATGATTTCATTTTTAAAGGATGCAAATAAGAAAATATTCCCACTAGCCTTTGGGATTGCAGAATCTGAAAATAACAACTCCTACGAGTGGTACTTTAGTGAGCTCCACAATGAAATTGGGAGTCGTGACAATTTAAATTTTTATCAGATAGGCATCAATTTATTGCACATGGCATCGCAAAGGTATATCTTGAAAGCCACCATGAGATTTGTATCTATCATTTGGAGCAGAACCTAAAGCGAAGGAAAGTGAAAAGTGAGGTCATAAAACTTTTTTAAAGTGCTGCAAGAGTATACAGGCGCGAAGAATTCGATTTATACATGTCAAATATAGCAAAAGTGGATAAGAAGACTTTTGACTACTTGATGGAAGAACCACCGGAAAGGTGGGCGTGTTCTTGTTGTCCACGACGAAGATATGACATGCTCACAACAAACATAGTTGAGTCAATGAATTATGTGCTATTAGAAGCAAAGGAACTGCCTAAATTGAAAATAATGAATTTCATCCAAGTGAAGCTACAACGTTGGTTTTATGAAAGAAGAAACTAAGCGGAAGAAACTTTTTATGATATTTCATGTTGGGTAGAAGAGGAACTGAAGAAAAAGATGGTTTTAACTTTTACTTTAAATGTAAGTATTACGTTCTTACTTTAGCTTATTATTTTAAAAATAATTTAACATAACGTACTAACTTATAGTTTTTCAATTTTGAAGGTCTTCCTTATTTATTCATGACGTTCTAGAGTTGAGGAAGAAGGAAATACTTTCTTGGTAGACTTTAACAAAAGAACATGTAATTGTTTTTACTTTTATGAAATGAATTAACATGTATACATGCAATTGCAGCTATCGAGAAGAGAAACATCAAGAAGTCCAATTTTTGCTCGGACTGGTACTTAAAGGAATCTTGGCTGAAAACATATGAAAGACAAATACATCCTGTAGGACATACGGATTCTTGGATTGTACAAAAGAGTGTTAAATCACAAATTATTAAACCTCCAGATTTCAAGGTCCCGCCAGGAAAAAAGCATAAGAAAAGGAATATTCCAGCTACCGAATCATCACAAATAATATTCAAATGTGGTCGTTGCACAAGAATTGGTCATAATAGAACATCTTGCAAATATTCTTCGGCAGTCCACCCATTTTCAAGGTAGCATAGAGAATTATAGATATATCCGCTGATGTTTATCTATTTTTTTAGAATTTTTGCTATAAATTGGATTCATTTAGATTGTTTTAATTTGAGCAAGTAAGCTTTGACAGATGGTTATATAAAAAATATCCTAAAATTTCAAAGTTTCTTTGTGCTAACGTGCTCGTTGTTTCTTTTTCTCTTTTTGGGAGTTCAAGTTTCCTTTGTCAGACTAACTATTGTTTATGGGATTATACTCTTGCCATAAGTAAACAAAAAGTCATTTTCTTTATAAAAGATGACGCTTGCAGCCCGGTACATCTTATTTTTAAAATGAGATTGGTACAAGTAAACTTCTGGACATAATTTTTTGAAGCGTCCTGAAAGTTTGAAGTATGAATCTAATATTAAGGACATAAATTTCTAAAATGTCCTTAACTTCTATAAATCTCAGTATAGTGTCTATATTTTCAGAAGTTCGGGACATTTCAGAAAAATATGTCATGAATATTATTTTCATCCTTCAACAAATCAGGACGTTTATGAACATTATGTCCTGAAGTTCTACAACAATCAATGTGTATTGCTTTGTCTATTCCATCTTGGAAGCAGATAGGAATCTTTTTCAATAGCTCTACAGATTTGCAAGACTATACAAATCAACAATAACTGGACGGAATCTGAAAAACTTTTGGACAATTTAATCAAACATTGACAGTTTAAAACTGTGCAAAAATGGACATATCAGTAGTTAACAGAAAGAACCAAATTGGACTAATGAAATTGTGAATTATCAATCTACAAATTTCATTAAAATTGGGCAGAACTTCTGAATAAAATCTTGGAAAAAAACTACAATTGTGCACAATTGAGATGTCGAGGAAAGTTTAGCTGTTAAACTCTTCAATTCAATCCAAAAGTGTTATCTCATCATCCTCCTAGAAAACTATAAATAAATAACTACTTTAAAACCCTGCTAATTGTAACAACCTGGTATGTCATTTTGAGAGTTAGCACCCCGATCTCCTAATAGCTGTTTTCCCCACGTCTATTTCTGCTTTTAGGACTTGTCGGAACGTTGAGTGGTGAAATTTGGAGAGTTTTTGGCACATAGTCCTTATATGTTAAGCTATAGAAATCGGACCATAGTTAGAATTGTGGGAAGATGGGTCCGGAATGGGATTACGTTCACTCCGTTAGCTCCATTGGGTGATTTTGGAGTTAGGAGTGTGTCTAGAATGTGCTTTCGAGGTCTGTAGTAGATTTAAGCTTGAATTGGCGAAAGTTAGAATTTTGGCGATTTTGGCCGATAGATGAAATTTTGATATCGAGCTCGGAATTGAATTTCGAGAGTGGCTGTAGGTCCGTCGTGTCAATTGTAACATGTGTGTAAAATTTGACGTCATTCGGACGAGTTTTGATGTGTTTCGGCATCGGTTGTAGATTTTGGAAATTTCATAAGTTCTTAGGCTTGAATCCAAGTATAATTGATTTTGGTGTTATGTGATGTGTGTTGGAGGCTCGACTAATTTTGGATAAGGTATTAGGTCTGGTTGGTAAGTTTGGTTGATGTCCTGGGGGCCTCGGGGATGTTTCGGGTGCTCAACGGGTGATTTTCGGAACTTGGAAACAGCTGAACCATTGCTGGTTCTGGTGTCTCGCACTTGCGATGGATTTTTCCGTAGGTGCGGACACGCAGGTGCGGAATAGGGGCTCGCAGGTGCGGGCTTGGTCAAGTCAACCTGTTCTCGCAAGTGCGTTTGGGTTTCCGCAGGTGCAGAGCTGCAGATGCGGCCCAGTGACCGCAGGTGCTGCCCCAGACCTTTTAGTGGGTTTTCGCACCTACGATGGGTTTTTTGCAGGTGCGGTCCAAAGGGCGCAGGTGCGGAAAATGCTGGGCAGTTTATATAAATTTCGAGGGCTTGAAATTCATATCTTCTAAAAATAATTTGGAGCTCAGGTGTAGGCGATTTGGAGTGGGTTTTGAGGAAAAGCTTCATAGGTAACAATTCCTAACCCTATTTCACTTGTGTATCATTTTTCTATTGAAAATTCTTCCATGCAATAAATGAATTGGGTGAAAATTCATGCAAATGGGAAGAAGTTTCCCCAATTAGAAATCCGAGAATTTAATAGGATTTTGACGTCGATTTTTGATGATTCTTGTTCGAGTGAGTTCGTGAGTGAATGGGTGTTCTAAATTTGTAACTTTCACACGATTCCGAGACGTGGGCCCGGGGGACTTTTTGGGAGATTTTTCCTAATTTCGTGTATTAGCCTCGAACTTATTAGCTATTTTGATTCCTTAAAGTGATATTTAGATTATGCAGTCGAATTGAATAGATTTGGGCCATTCGGAGTCGGATATTCGTGGAAAGAGCGTGGTTTTGGGTTGAGTAGCGCAGTCGAGGTAAGTGTCTTGCCTAACTCTATGTTGGGTACTTCCCCTTAGGATATTTTAATAGTGTTTTATGTTGTTTGGGCGTCGTGTACGTGAGGTGACGAGTACGTACACGGGCCATTGTTGCTAAGACTCCATTTTTCCCTCCATGACTTAAATCATTTCATTCCTATTTCACTGTCTCATGTATTGACTATGTAGTTTAGATTAAGAAATAGCATGCCTACCTGTTTTACTTGAACTTTCCCTAGTTATTACTATGTGTACCATGTTTAGGTAGTTTTATCCATATTTTTGCCTGTGATTTTTTTCCTGAACTGTTTTAAATAAAAATTGTATCCGGTATTTGTACTGCATTGCATATTTAATTTGGGACTACGGACGAGATTCGGGGAGCTTTCCCCCTGTACTGCATTGCATATTTATATTGGGACTACGAACGAGATTCCAAGAGCTTTCCCCCATGTACTGCATAGCATATTTAAATTAGGACTACGGACGAGATTCCGGGAGCTTTCCCCTGTACTGCATTGCATATTTAAATTGGAACTATGGACGAGATTCTGGGAGCTTTCCCTATGTACTGCATTGCATACTTGTTATTGTGATATATGTTTTGCTGATTCGAGGGCTCCCTGTTATTATTTTCTTTTAGCTCATTGTTCCTAATGATTAGCCTTAGCTTATTATATCTCTCTGTTCAAATTTTAAACTGTTTTACTATAAAAATCCAATAGAGCCTTAACCTGACCTCTTCACTACTCGACTGGGGTTAGGATTGGCACTTACTGGGTACCAATTTGTGGTGTACTCATGTCCTTTCCTGCACATATTTTTCGTGTATAGATCCAGGTACCAGCGCTCAGTTTCGTGGCTAGGGGTCCAAGCAGCAGCTTCTAGGAGACCGAAAGGTAATTCTGTCGCGTCCGCAGACACTACTAGAAAATGGTCCTATTGTAACAGTTTTTTTGTAACGGTTATAGAACCGTTGCCATAGAATATCTATAGAAACGCTTCTAACCATTCCAATAGATGTTGGATGATAGCAGCACACATTAGAGATCAAATTGTTCCAATTGTAATAAAACCATGGTCTAAAATGATTTTCCGGAATGGCTTTGTAAACCGGCCTAAATGACTTGTTTGTGGGAACGGTTATTTGGGAAAAATTGTTATTGGAACGGTTATTTTTCCTCATCGTTATTCCCTCCTAAATTTTGCTAAACCCACCAGTAACAATCCATATTCTTTCTATTCTAATAAAATATAAATATAAAATTATAATTTATATTTTATATCGTATATGTCGCCTCCCCAAAACATCATACCCGCCAAAAACACTCCATCGATATATCCAAACCATCTCTTCTCTTCCAAACCCTAAGAGAAAGTACCAAATCTGAAAATTGGGTTGGAAATGTGAAATTTTCCTCTTATAAACACGGAACGGTTTTATAGGGCTTGCATCTGAGCTTTTGCAAAAATGAAGTGAATGAAATTGTTGCTTAGAACCCAAAATTAACTTGTATATATTGCGAACCCAAAACTGAGACTGACGTCCCAAATTGCTGGTTTGAACCCACTTGGACGTCCCTCTGTTGTTTGATTCCCAAATTGCATTTCGATTTCTCGACTACTGCTTGACCGCTCGTTTGCTCGATTGCTCGTCTCTCAATTTCTTAACTGCTCGACTACTGCTAAGCCAAATAGGTACTCTTCGTGACTTGTGTTTCATATTTCATGAATTTTTTTTACAGATTCTTGATTTTGCCTTATGATGGGGTTTAATTTTCAATGTGAGTAGTTGTTCTCTATAGTTGAAGATTTGGTTGTATTTGGGGGTTCAATATTTGGGTAAATAGGGTTGTATACTGCTACTACCTCTTTCATCATTTTTTCCGTGTTTTTTTTAATTTCTCAATAGCAGATTTGTCGAACTGTAGAATTCTTCTTTTACAGGTTGAAGAAATCATTATTTACTGTAGAATTCTTCTTTTACAGATTTATCGATTTGTCGAGGTGAAATCATTGCTGGTAGCTAAGGGAAAAGTCGTTATCGGTAAGTAGTTTTTAATTTGAATTTTGGAAGATTAAATTTACTAGCAGTGTACTTGTATACTTGTTATTTAAGATTTCTTATAATTTTAATTTTCTTTGTATTTTCTTCCTTACCCGTTCTCAAGGCTACTCCTCGGGTAATCTGATGAGGAATTAATCTTTTAGAAATTTTTCTTGGTCAAGGAGCATTCTTGTCTTATCATTTTAGTTATTGGCAAAGAAAATTTTGTTTATTCAATTTCCAGTGGAAGACAATATGTTGTCTAGACTCTAGGTGAAAGTTTCTTGCTTTTATAGTAATTTGTTATTTTTCAAACTCTAGTGTTACAGAGAATATGACTTTACTACAAATTACTCATAGAATAATCTTGGAATTAAGTCCAACATATATACATCTATATATTGTATTCCTATGTTTAGATACTACCATCGAATATTGAAATGTTAAAATGATTCACGATACTGATAAACAGTCTTGAATATGCTCCTTGTTGGAGCAGATGTTGAAGCTGTTGTTACTGATTCTTGAATTAACTTCTTATACTCTGTCTTGTCTTCAAGAATATTGTTTAAGGATCATGATTTGGAGGTTGAGACTTGTGGATATTTCAAAGGAGATAATTTTATGTTTTCTGCTTTTACATCTTCAGTGTTGTTTGTGTATGAGGTGGCTTTAAAGAATGGATCTTCCGTTGCTACTTGTTATTCTTCAAACAAGCTGAGAAAGTGTAAACAAGCTAAAGAAACCTTATAGTAATAAAAAAAAAAAGTCGTATGAGAATTGTTTCTTGTGTTGTAATCCCCTTCTAGGAAGGTTGTTCTTAACAACTAGACCTCGAAAGCTACATGAATACAAGGCAGAGTTCACTATTGAGTCCCAAACTAGTTACATAATTTATTAATGAAATAATTGTTCCTAAGAGTAGTCCTGTATCTATGTAGTTGCTCATTCTGAATCCACTTTATAGTATACTCAGTGGCATTCCTGAACAATTTCCAGGTACCAGGTGTGATAGATCATTGCCCCCCATATAGCTTTAAAGTGTTAGTTGGTAGATAGGAGAATGAGGATTGACAGATTTAGCGCATTTGTATAATTTTATTTTAGATGACCTGATAGAGGAACTTAATGGTTACTAAGTGTTAATAGTGGATATTCAATTTGAGTCAGAGGGAGAAAATTTAACTAGAATGTATTAGTAAGTTTGGTGGGTAGTCTCCTTGAGAAATAAAGGAATGGGAGAAATATTTTGATATATGTTAAATGTTATATAATAGTCATATTTATATACAATGTTTACATATACCTAAAACATTATTATCAATGTGTGCCGAGGGTTTATTGCTGTCACGCCCTGAAATCCCACCATCGGGTCGTGATGGTGTCTTACGTTGAACCCGCTAGACAAGCCAACGTATATAGCTAAACTAGCATAAAAATCTCAACTTTTCAGAATAAGCTAAAAACACTTCAAAATTAAATCAGCGGAATAAGTACAGCTTTAAGCTAAGTAAAGACAATCACAATATGTCGACGCAAAATTCCCAAAACCTGGAGTCACGAACTCACGAACTGTCTAAGAGTGCTAAATACATGTCCGAAAGGAAATACATGTCTGCCTTTAAAACTAAAGGAAAAACAAGACAAAATTGAAGACAAGGGGATAGAAGAGACGCCAAGGCCCACGAATGCCAGTGGGTATACCTTGAAGCCTCTATGATGAGCTGGAAGACATCCCACTAATGATGTCCTCTGGGTCTGGCCGCGTAATATGCACAACATAAAGAAGTGCAGGTGTAGCATCAGTACAACCAACCCCATGTACTGAGTAAGTGCCCAGCCTAACCTCGGTGAAGTAGTGACGAGGCTAGAACCGGACTACCAAATAAACCTGTGCAGTTCAAATAAATGTATATATAGAAATAACGGCAGGAAGTAAACAGTTAAGTACAATTACGGGAAAAACATTCCAGAGTACAAAAGGGAAAAGAAAACACTTATTTAAGTAACAGAACAAGGTAACTGACTAGTATCAGAATAAGAACAGGGAATAAACAAGTGCACGGCATCACCCTTCGTGCTTTACTCGCATACTCACCAAAACAAGTGCACGGCATCACCCTTCGTGCTTTACTCTCACTCTCATTAAAACAAGTGCACGGCATCACCCTTCGTGCTTTACTCTCATTCTCACTAAGACAGGTGCACGGCATCACCCTTCGTGCTTTTACCTCACTATATCGGCACGGCATTAACCTTCGTGCTTTTACTATAAATCATGGCACGGCATCACCCTTCGTGCTTTAACACTCTTCCTTACAATAGAAAACAGTGCACGGCATCACCCTTCGTGCTTTAACACTCTTCCTCACCCAAAAAGAAATCACAAACAAGGGCAAGGGAGTAGACAGAATAGGAATAGAAATCCCGGCAAGGGAACAATAATTCAACAATTAAATCCCGGCAAGGGAACAATCAATTAAAACAATTAAATCCCGGCAAAGGAACAGTATCAAAAGCAACAATGACCTGTCAAGGGTATATTTCAATAACTCTTTCTCTTTCTTTCACTTTCATTTCCGTGATTTATTCTATCACTTGAGCCAATGCTCCAAAGGATGTAATATCTCATATTTCCTCATTATTCAATTCACAAATTGAGCCAATGCTCCAAAGACATACTGTCTCATATTTCTTCATTATTCAATTCACAATTTGAGCCAATGCTCCAAGTACATACTATCTCATATTTCTTCATAGTGCGTCACAATTTATAGAAATCATCAATTAAGCATGGAAATTATCACAAAATCAGAATATTCACAATATAAAGACTCACGGTCATGCTAGACACCAATGTATAGATACTCGTCACCATGCCTATACATCGTATTTGGAAATTAGCAAGTAGAAAGTATCAAATTATACTCAACTCCTATTCCCTCAAGCTAAGGTTAGACCGAACACTTACCTCGGGTCCAAAGTATAGCAATCAACCCTCTAACACTGCCTTTCCTTTAGAATTTGACTCCGGAATGTATTATCTAGGCATAATCAAATCAAAGTATATCAATAAGGATTTAAAGATTCAATTACATGGCCTAATTATCCATTTCCTAGCATTCTTTCAAATTTATCAATATTTGACCCCGGGCCCGCTCGCTCGGATTCTCGAAACTCTCGAAGGAAACACTCACCCAAGGCCTAAGGTGTGACGACCCAAAGGATCATCACCTATGTTATTACCCATCTCGTACTTCCGAGGGCTTGAAAACCTCATTCGTATTGTCCTCAATTTGAGTGCGCAGTACAAGCGCGTAGCCGGACTGCTTAAATATGAGATTTTATGAAAAATGCTAAGATTTGATATTAAAATGAATAAATTTGACTTTGGTCAAAATTTTTGGTAAACGGACCCGGACTTGTGATTTAACGGTCCCAGAGGGTCCGTAGGAAAATATGGAACTTGGGCTTATTCCCAGAATCGAATTCCGAGGTCCCAAGCTCGAGAAATGAATTTTTCAGTAAAATTGTTTTTTTGAAAATATTTAAGGAAAATTGAAAATGAAATCTGATTAGAAAGTAATGGTATCGAGCCCGTATTTTGGTTCTGGCGCCCGGTACAGGTCTTATATATGGTTTAAGCACTTTCTGTAAATTTTGGTTGAAATCGGATTTCGTTTGATGTGTTTCGGACTTAAAAATGGAAAACTTGATGTTTTATGATATTTGATATGATTCATGGATTGTGAGGCCTAATTCGATGTGTATGATGCTTTTTTGGCGATTTTATCGCACGGGAAAGTTCGTAGGAGGTTGAGTGAGTAATCTGTGAAATTTGGTATCGTTCCGAGATGTATAGGTCAGTTCGGCACATTGTTAGCAAAGTTAGAAGAACATAAAATTCCTAAGTTTGGTTCTTGAGGTTTGGGGGTGTGATTTCGAGTTTTAGCGTTGTTTTGAGTGTTCCGAAGGCTCGAGCGAGTCTGTATTATGATTTGGGACTCGTTGGTATATTTGGATTAGGGCTCGGGTGGGCCCAGGTGCCTTTCGGGCACCTAACAGGGCTAAAAACCAGCAAACTCAGTTGCTGGCGCACCTGCTCTAGTGTGACCGCAGGTGCGGTTGCCCAGCATCGCAGGTGCGAGACTGCAAGTGCGGTCCCAGGCATCGCAGGTGCGATCACCAGTGGCCTGGCCAGCCATCGCAGATGCGTCGCATTTCTCGTAGGAGAGAGAACTCTCCCATTTCGCAAGTGCGATCCCAGACCCCCCAGCCCAATTCCATAGGTGCGAGTTTTTCTAGCAAGTGCGAGACCGCATGTGCGGTCCCAGCCATCGCATGTGCGATCACTGTTCAGGCAGTGAGTTTAAATACGGGTTTCAAACCCATTTCTCTCATTTTTCACCTTCTTCCTTAAGCGAATTCCACCATTTTTAAGAGCTTTTGACCAGGTCTTGTGAGGTAAGTAATTTACACCCATATATTTGTTTCATGCATGTGTCTTAGCCTAATTAACTACACAAATTAGTGCAAAAATTCAAGAATTTGGGTAGTAACCTAGAACTTGTGATCACCTTAGAATTTTCTGTGATTGACCATGAAATCGAGTAAAAATCGTATATTTATGATCCTTAGGCCTTGGGTGAGTGTTTCCTTCGAGAGCTTCGAGAATCCGAGCGAGCAGGCCCGGGGTCGAATATTGATAAATTTGAAAGAATGCTAGGAAATGAATAATTAGGTCATGTAATTGAATCTTTGAATCCTTATTGATATACTTGAGTTTATTATGCCTAGATAATACCATTCCAGAGTCGAATTCTAAAGGAAAGGCGGTGTTAGAGGGTTGATTGCTATACTTTGCACCCGAGATAAGTGTTCGGTCTAACCTTTGCTTGAGGGAATAGGAGTTGAGTATAATTTGCTACTTGCTAATTTGCAAATACGATGTATAGGCATGGTGACGAGTATCTATACATTGGTGTCTAGCATGACCGTGAGTCCTTATATTGTGAATATTCTGATTTTGTGGTAATTTCCATGCTTAATTGATGATTTCTATATGTTGTGAAGAATATGTGAAGGGAATCGTATTCTGTAAACTCTGTTGGAGCATTGGATCAAATTGTAATGAATAATGAAGAAATATGAGATATTACGTCCTTGGAGCATTGACTCAAATTGTGAAACGAATAATGAAGAAATATGAGATATTACATCCTTTGGAGCATTGGCTCAAGTGATAGAATAAATCATGGAAATGAAAAAAAGAAAGAGAAAGAGTTATTGAAATATACCCTTGCCGGAATTTAATTGTGTAGTTGATGTTCCCTTGCGGGGATTTAATTTTTTAATTGATGTTACCCTTGCCAGGATTTAATTGTTTAATTATTGTTCCTTGCCGGGATTCCTATATCTATTCTGTTTACTTCCTTTCCCTTGGTTGTGATTGCTGTTTGGGTGAGGAAGAGTGTTAAAGCACGAAGGGTGATGTTGTGCACTTGTCTTGGTGAGAATGAGAGTAAAGCACGAAGAGTGATGCCGTGCATTGTTTGATATTGTCACCCTTACTGGGATGTTGAGATTTTTGTTGTTGTTCCCTTGCCGGGATTTCTATTTCTATTATGTTTACTTCCTTGCCCTTGTTTGTGATTGTTGTTTGGGTGAGGAAGAGTGTTAAAGCACGAAGGGTGATGCCGTTCATTGTTTGACATTGTGAGGAAAGATTGTAAAGCACGAAGTATGATGTTGTGCCGTATGATGTACCATTATGTACCATATTCATTGATTATACAGTGAGGGAAGAGAGTAAAAGCACGAAGGGTGATGCCGTGCCATGATTTACATTGATTTCATTATACATTCATAGTGAGGAAAGAGAGTAAAAGCACGAAGGGTGATGTCGTGTCATGATTTACATTGATTTCATTATACATTGCATAGTGAGGAAAGAGAGTAAAAGCACGAAGGGAGATGCCGTGCAAGTTTGTGATTTCTTGTCCTTATTGATATGCTGGCTTTGTTGTTCTTTTCCTTATTGAGATTTCCTATATGAAACTGTTATCTCCCCACAACATGTTCCCCTTCCTTTATTCGATGTTTTCCCCCTATATTTCTTATTTGTTGCACATATGTATATTTATTTATTTGAACTGCACAGGTTTATTTGGTAGTCTGGTTCTAGCCTCGTCATTACTTCGCCGAGGTTAGGCTAGGCACTTACTCAGTACATGGGGTCGGTTGTACTGATGCTACACCTGCACTTCTTTATGTTGTGCAGATTACGCAGCCGGACCCGGAGGACATCATTAGTGGGAGTGTATTCCACCTCATCATAGAGGCTTCAAGGTATACCCTCTGGCGTTCGTGGGCCTTGGCGTCTCTTCCATCCCTTTGTCTTCGATTCTGTCTTGTTTTTCCTTTAGCTTCAAAGGCAGACATGTATTTCCTTTCATACTTGTATTTAGCACTCTTAGACAATTCGTGAGTTTGTGACTCTAGGTTTTGGGAAGTTTTGCGTCGTTGTATTATGGTTGTCCATACTTCGAATTGGTTTAGCATATTGTTTAAACTTCGAATTGTTTTAGCTTATTCTGAAAAATTGAGATTATTATGCTAGTTTATCTATATACGTTGGCTTGTCTAGCGTGTTCAACATTAGACGCCATCACGGTCCGATTGTGGGATTTCGGGGCGTGACATAAGGATCATAAATATACGATTTTTACTTAATTTCATGGCCAATTCATAGAAAGTTCTAAGGTGATTACAAGTTCTAGGTTACTAACCAGTTTCTTGAATTTTTGCACTAATTTGTGTAGTTAATTAGGCTAAGATACATGCATGAAACAAATTTATGGGTGGAAATTACTTACCTCGCAAGACCTGGTCGAAATCTCTTAAAATGGTGGAATTCGCCTAAGGAAGAAGGTCAAAAATGAGAGAAATGGGTTTAAAACCCGTACTTAAACTCACTGTCTGAACAATTATCGCACCTGCGATGGCTGGGATCGCATCTGCGGTCTCACATTTGCGAGAAAAACCTCGCACCTGCGGAATTGGGCTAGGGGTTCTGGGATCGCACCTGCGAAAGGGGAGACCGCACCTGCGGTCTCGCTCCTACGAGAAATACGACGCACCTGCGATGGCTGGCCAGGCCACTAGTGATCGCACCTGCGAAGTTGGGCAACCGCACCTGCGGTCACACCAGAGCAGGTGCACCAGCAGCTGAGTTTGCTGGTTTTTAACCCCGTTAGGTGCCTGGAAGGCACCTGGGGCCACCCGATCCCTAATCCAAATATACCAACGAGTCCCAAATCATAATACGGGCTCGCTCGAGCCTTCGGAAACTCAAAACAACGCTAAAACTCGAAATCACACCCCCAAACCTCAAGAACCAAACTTAGGAATTTTAAGTTTTCTAACTTCGCTAACAAAACTGACCTATACATCTCGGAACGACACCAGATTTTACAGATTACTCACACAACATCCTACAAACTCACCCGTGCGATCAAATCGCCCAAACAACATCATACACATAGAATTAAACCTCAATATCCTTGAATACTATTTAATTTCCTAAAAACATCAAAGTTTCCATTTTTATGTCCGAAACACGCCAAACGAAATTTGATTTCAACCAAACATTACAGAAAGTCTTTAAAACATATATAAGACATGTACTGGGCGTCGGGACCAAAATACGAGCCCGATACCATTACTTTCTAATCCGATTTCATTTTCAATTTCCTTAAGTATTTTCAGAAAATAATTTTACTCAAAAATTCATTTCTCGGGCTTGGGACCTCGGAATTCGATTCCGGGCATACGCCCAAGTCCTATATTTTCCTACGGACCCTCCGGGACCGTCAAATCACGGGTCCGGGTCCTTTTACCCAAAATGATGACCGAAGTAAAATTTATTCATTTTAATATCAAATCTTAGCATTTTTCATAGAATTTCATATTTAAGCTGTCCGGCTACACGCCCGGACTGCGCACACAAATCGAGGCAATTACAAATGAGGTTTTTAAGACCTCGGAAGTACGGGGTGGGTAATAACATGGGTGATGACCCTTTGGGTCGTCACATTCTCTACCTCTAAAACAACTGTTCGTCCTCGAACGGAAAGAAGAAGGAAGTACCTGAGTCGAGAAATAAATGAGGGTAACGACTCCGCATATCGGACTCGGACTCCCAGGTCGATGCCTTAGGAGGCTGACCTCTCCACTAAACACGAACAGAAGGGAAACTCTTGGATCTCAACTGATGAATCTGCCTGTCTAGAATAGCTACCGGCTCCTCCTCATAAGATAAGTCCTTGTCCAACTGGACAGTGCTGAAATCTAACACGTGGGCTGGATCTCCGTGATACCTCCAAAGCATGGACATATGAAATACTGGATGTACGGCTGATAAGCTAGGTGGAAATGCAAGTCTATAAGCCACCTCTCCCACTCGATCAAGAATCTCAAACGGACCAATGAATCTAGGGCTAAGCTTGCCCTTCTTCCCAAATCTCATCACGCCCTTCATAGGCGAAAATCGGAGCAGTACTCGCTCACCAACCATGAAAGCCACATCTCGAACCTTGCGATCTGCATAACTCTTTTGCCTGGACTGAGTTGTACGAAGCCTATCCTGAATGATCCTGACCTTTTCTAAGGCCTCCTGTACCAAATTGTACCCAACAACCGAGCCTCTCCCGGCTCAAATCATCCAACCGAAGATCGACACCGCCTACCATTTAAAGCCTCGTCAGGAGCTATCTGGATACTCGACTGGTAGTAGAAAAACTCTGCTAAAGGAAAGAACTGATCCCATGATCCTCCAAAGTCAATGACACAAGCATGGAGCATATCCTCTAATACCTGAATAGTCCGCTCGGACTGCCCATCCGTCTGAGGATGAAATGTTGTGCTCAACTCCACCTGGGTGCCTAACTCTCACTGAACTGCTCCCCAGAAACGCGAGGTAAAATGCGTGCACCGGTCCGAAATGATAGATACCGGCACACCATGAAGGCGAACAATCTCCCGGATATAGATCTCAACTAACCTCTCGGATGAATAGGAGACTGCCACAGTAATGAATGCACTGACTTGATCAGCCTATCAATGATGACCCACACTGCATCGAACTTCTTCCGGGTCAACGGAAGTCCAGTAACGAAGTCCATAGTGATCCTCTCCCACTTCCACTCGGGAAGCTCAATCCCCTGAAATAAGCCACCAGGCCTCTGATGCTCATACTTAACCTGTTGACAATTCAAACACCGCGCCACTTATGCCACAATATCCTTCTTCATTCTACACCACCAATAATGCTGCTGCAAATCCTGATACATCTTCGCGGCGCCTGGATGAATAGAGTGCCGGGAACTATGGGCCTCTTCTAAAATCAACTCTCGAATCCCATCAACATTGGGCACACAAACTCGCCCATGTAATCTCAAAACACCATTATCATCTAAGGTCACCTGCTTGGCACCTCCGCGCTGCACCATTTCCCTAAGGACACACAAATGGGGATCATCAAATTGTCGGTCACGGATACGCTCCAATAATGAAGAACGAGAAATCGTACAAGCCAACACTCGACTAGGCTCAAAAATATCCAACCTCACAAATCGATTGGCCAAAGCCTGAACATCCAAGGCAAGCGACCTCTGACTGACCGGAATAAAAGCAAAACTGCCCATACTAGCTGACTTCCTACTCAAAGCATCGACCACCACATTAGCCTTCCCCAGGTGATATAAGATTGTAATATCATAATCCTTCAACAACTCCAATCATGTTCTCCGTCTCAAATTCAAATCTTTTTGCTTGAACAAGTACTGAAGACTCTTATGATCAGTGAACACCTCACAAGACACGCCATAAAGGTAGTGCCTCCAAATCTTCAGTGCGTGGATAATGGCTGCCAACTCTAAATCATGCACTGGGTAGTTCTTCTCATGAATTTTCAACTGCCTAGAAGCATAAGCAATGACCTTTCCATCCTGCATCAATACTGCACCAAGCCCAATACGGAAGCATCGCAATAGACTGTATAAGGCCCTAACCTTATGGACAAAACCAATATCGGTGCCGTAGTCAGAGCTGTCTTGAGCCTCTAAAAGCTCGCCTCACACTCGTCCGACCATCTGAACTGGGAACCCTTCTGGGTCAACCTAGTCATTGGGGCTGCAATGGATGAGAAACTCAGTTTATTGAAGTTTATTGAATGGTGAAACTCAGTTTGTTGAAGTTTTCACACACTGGATATAACTCTTGTTTCCCTTCCTCTAATAATTTAAAAAATCTCTTAGCATCTTTAGATAGAGCCTCTCTCATCCCTTCTTCCTGTACCGTCTCACCTTCTACATTTCTGAATGTATCATGAAGTAATCCATCAATATCATTATGCATGTTAGAAGTTTCATCATTATTTCTTTGACTAGGTGTAATTCTAGAGGAAAATCCTTCACCATGGAAAACCCATTCGGTGTAACCATCAACAAAGCCATTAACGACCAAGTGATCCTCGACCACATTTCTATAATGCCAATAGCGATTAAAGAAGTGCAGATGTAGCATCAGTATAACCGACCCCATGTACTGAGTAAGTGCCCATCCTAACCTCGGCGAAGTAGTGGCGAGGCTAGAATCAGACTACCAAATAACCATGTGCAGTTCAAATAAATGTATATATAGAAATAACGGCAGGAAGTAAACAGTTAAGTACAATTACGGGAAAAACATGCCAGAGTACAAAAGGGAAAAAACACTTATTTAAGTAACAGAACAAGGTAACTGAGTAGTATCAGAATAACAACAGGGAATAATCAAGTGCACGACATCACCCTTCATGCTTTACTCTCATACTCACCAAAACAAGTGCACGGCATCACCCTTCGTGTTTTACTCTCATTATCACTAAGACAAGTGCACGACATCACCCTTCGTGCTTTACTCTCATTCTACTTAAGACAGGTGCACGGCATCACCCTTCGTGCTTTTACCTCACTATATCGGCACGGCATTAATCTTCGTGCTTTTATTATAAGCACGACATCACCCTTCATGCTTTAACACTCTTCCTTACAATAGAAAACAGTGCACGAAATAACCCTTCATGCTTTAACACTCTTCCTCACCCAAAGAGAAATCACAAACAAGGGCAAGGGAGTAGAAAGAATAGGAATAGAAATCTCGGCAAGGGAACAATAATTCAACAATTAAATCCCGACAAGGGAACAGTCAATTAAAACAATTAAATCCCGGCAAGGGAACCATATCAAAAGAAACAATGACCCGGCAAGGGTATATTTCAATAACTCTTTCTCTTTCTTTCACTTTCATTTCCGTGATTTATTCTATCACTTGAGGCAATGCTCCAAAGGATGTAATATCTCATATTTCCTCATTATTCAATTAACAAATTTAGCCAATGCTCAAAAGACATACTGTCTCATATTTCTTCGTTATTCAATTCACAATTTGAGCCAATGCTCCAAAGACATACTATCTCATATTTCTTCATAGTTCATCACAATTTAAAGAAATCATCAATTAAGCATGGAAATTATCACGAAACCAGAATATTCACAATATAAAGACTCACGGTCATGCTAGACACCGATGTATAGATACTCGTCGCCATGCCTATACATCGTATTTGGCAATTAGCAAGTAGCAAGTAGAAAATTATACTCAAATCCTATTCCCTCAAGCTAAGGTTGGACCGAACACTTACCTCGGGTCCAAAGTATAGCAATCAACCCTCTAAAATCGCCTTTCCTTTAGAATTCGACTCCGGAATGGTATTATCTAGGCATAATCAACTCAAGTATATCAATAAGGATTCAAAGATTCAATTAAATTGCCTAATTATCCGTTTCCTAGCATTCTTTCAAATTTATCAAAATTCGACCCCGGGCCCGCTCACTCGGATTCTCGAAACTCTCGAAGGAAACACACACCCAAGGCCTAAGGATCATAAATGTATGATTTTTACTTGATTTCATGGCCAATTCACAGAAAATTCTAAGGTGATTATAAGTTCTAGGTTACTACCCAGTTTCTTGAATTTTTGCACTAATTTGTGTAGTTAATTAGGCTAACATACATGCATGAAACAAATTTATGGGTGGAATTTACTTACCTCACAAGACCTGGTCGAAAGCTCTTAAAAATGGTGGAATTCGCCTAAGGAAGAAGCTGGAAAATGAGAGAAATGGGTTTAAAACTCGTACTTAAACTCACTACCTGAACAGTGATCGCACCTGCGATGGCTGGGATCGCACCTGCGGTCTCGCATTTGCGAGAAAAAGCTCGCACCTGCGGAATTGGGCTGGGAAGTCTGGGATCGCACCTGCGAAAGGGGTGACCGCACCTGCAGTCTAGCTCCTGCGAGAAATGAGACGCACCTGCGATGACTAGCCAGGCCACTGGTGATCGCACCTGCAATGCCTGGGACCGCACTTGCAGTCTCGCACCTGCGATGCTGGGCAACCGCACCTGCGGTCACACCAGAGCAGATGCACCAGCAGCTGAGTTTGCTGGTTTTTAGCCCCGTTAGGTGCCCGGAAGGCACCTGGGCCCACCTGAGCCCTAATCCAAATATACCAACGAGTCCCAAATCATAATACGGACTCGCTCTAGCCTTCGGAACACTCAAAACAACGCTAAAACTCGAAATCACACCCCCAAACCTCAAGAATCAAACTTAGGAATTTTAAGTTTTCTAACTTCGCTAATAAACTGACCTATACATCTCGGAACGACACCAAATTTTACAGATTACTCACACAACATCCTACAAACTCACCCGTGCAATCAAATCACCCAAACAACATCATACACATAGAATTAAACCTAAATATCCATGAATTCTATTTAATTTCCTAAAAACATCGAAGTTTCCATTTTTATGTCCGAAACATGCCAAACGAAATCCGATTTCAACCAAACTTTAAAAAAAATGCTTAAAACATATATACGACCTGTACTGGGTGCCGGCACCAAAATACGGGCCTGATACCATTACTTTCTAATAAGATTTAATTTTTAATTTCCTTAAATATTTTCAGAAAACAATTTTACTCAAAAATTCATTTCTCGGGCTTGGGACCTCGGAATTCGATTTCGGGCATACGCCCAAGTCCCATATTTTCCTACGGACCCTCCGGGGCCGTCAAATCACGGGTCTGGGTCCGTTTACCCAAAATATTGACCGAAGTCAAATTTATTCATTTTAATATCAAATCTTAACATTTTTCAAATAATTTCATATTTAAGCTGTCCGGCTACACGCCTGGACTGCACATACAAATCGAGGCAATTACAAATGAGGTTTTCAAGGCCTCAAAAGTACGGGGTGGGTAATAACATGGGTGATGACCCTTTGGGTCGTCACAATTGCATATACACTACTCTCCCAAGACCCCGCGGTCTGGGATAATATTGGGTATGTCGTTGTTGTGGTTGTTGTACTTAGAAAATGTTCCATGTGAACACCTTTTGTGGTTTATTTTGAACTTTCGTTGATACGAATAGCTCTTTCTCAATGCAAGAATTGCTTTACTATTTGTAATTCCTTGAGTTCATCCCCTTTAAGCTTTGGTCAAAGTCAAATTAGTATGTAACTTGGTTTATTGAGTTAATTCTTGATTTACTTTTGTCATATAGGATTCTCTTGGATAAAGTAGATAAAAGTTGGATGCATCTTTTAAGATGGACGGATGAGTATATCCGTGGAGTGAATTATTTTCTCTATAAGGCATTTGAACGAGCTTCCCAAGGAAATGAAATATTATGCCCTTGCAAAAAGTGCATTAATCGCTATTGGCATTATAGAAATGTGGTCGAGGATCACTTGGTCGTTAATGGCTTTGTTGATGGTTACACCGAATGGGTTTTCCATGGTGAAGGATTTTCCTCTAGAATTACACCTAGTCAAAGAAATAATGATGAAGCTTCTAACATGCATAATGATATTGATGGATTACTTCATGATACATTCAAAAATGTAGAAGGTGAGACGGTACAGGAAGAAGGGACGAGAGAGGCTCTATCTAAAGATGCTAAGAGATTTTTTAAATTATTAGAGGAAGGGAAACAATAATTATATCCAGGGTGTGAAAACTTCAATAAACTGAGTTTCACCATTCGGTTGTACTTGTTTAAGTCTTTGCATGGGTTGAGTAATGTAGCCTTTTCAGACATGTTAGAATTGCTAAAAGAGGCATTTCCCTTTGCTAAGCTGCCAAAATTTTTCAACAAGGATAAGAATATGATAAAAGATTTGGGTCTTCATTATGATAAAATACATACATGCCCTAATGATTGCATGCTATTTTGGAATGACAATGCAAATGTCGATAATTGCTCTGTTTATGGGTCTTCTAGATGGAAAAGTTCTAAATGTGCCTTGACTAATGCAAGTGCTAAAGTTCCTACAAAGGTTTTAAGGTACTTTACCTTGAAGCCTAGGCTCCAGAGAATATTCATGTGTCCTGAAACAGCTATTGCAATGAGATGGCATGCTAATGAACGACCTAATTATGGGAATTTGAGGCATCCTGCTGATGGAGAAGGTTGGAAGGATTTTGATTCTCTATATCCCGACTTCTCCAAAGATTCACGTAATGTTAGGTTGGGTCTTTCAAGTGATGGTTTCAACCCATTTCGAACCATGAGCATTTCTCATAGCACGTGGCCCGTCATGTTAATGAACTACAATTTATCACCATGGATTTGCATGAAGCCAGAATATATCATGTTGTCAATGATCATACCAGGTCTTTCATCTTCAGGAAATGAGAATTGAAGGAACTATGGGAAACTGGATAGAAACATATGATGTTGAGACAAAGAAAACATTTCAAATGCGTGCAGCGTTGTTGTGGACAGTTAGTGATTTTCCAGCATTAGCTATGAGTTCAGGATGGAACACCAAAGGGAGGTTGGCATGCCCCACTTGTAATTATGACACATGCTCTTTATATCTCAAACACAGCCATAAGATGTGTTATATGGGCCATCGAAGATTTTTACCTCATGATCATCCTTTGTGGAAAGATAAGAAGTCATTTGATGGTAAGGAGGAACATAGACCTGCACCTACTCCTTTGTCAGGAGTTGAAGTGTTTCGAGAGCTGCTTGAATTCAACAATGTTTTCGGAAAGGGCAAAAAGAAAGACCCCGGGATAACAAGGGTCCATGGAAAAAAAGATCTATTTTTGTTGAATTGCCATATTGGGCGCATAACAAATTGAGGCACAATCTTGATGTGATGCACATCGAGAAAAATGTATGTGACAATTTGCTTGGGACTTTATTGGAAATGGAAAAAAAGTCAAAGGATCATGTAAATGCTCGCTATGACTTACAAGAAATTGGGATACGAAAGGAGTTACAACCAAGAGAAGATGATGATGGAATAGTGAGTTTGGCTAAAACTTGTTTCTACATGGAACCAAAACAGAAAAGTTTATTTTGTACCGTCATAAAAAATGCCAAGTTACCAAAAGATTGTGCTTCAAATATTTCAGAACCCGTGCAAGTGAAGGAGATGAAAATACCAGGGTACAAGAGTAATGATGCTCATTTTATAATGCATTACTTGTTCCAGGTTGTTGTTAGAAAGACGTTGCGCAAGAGTGTTTCATTGGCCTTGATTAGGTTGGGTGATTTTTTTAGAGCCATATGTAGAAAAGTCATAAGGCGAAGAGATCTTGAAAAAATGAACTCTGAAATTGTTGAAATAAATTGTGATCTTAAAAAGATTTTTCATCCAACATTTTTTGATATAATGCCATATTTGCCTATTCATTTGGTGAACGAAATTAAGCTTGGGGGTCCAGCTCATCTTCGTTAGATGTATCCTATTGAGAGGAACCTATGTAAATATAAGCCATTTGTTCGTAATCGATCTTCTCCAGAAGCATCGATAGCAGAGGGATTTTTGGCAGAAGAGTGTTTGACTTTTTGTTCAAGATACCTACATGACAGCGTGAAGACAAGATTCAGCAGATACCCAATTGTAGATGATGAGTGCCATCAAAATTTGTCATCCATATTCCCTGTTATAGGCCATCCAATTGGAAGTAAGAAGAAAAATATTTTTCAAATTGATCCAAAACAGTTATGTTATGAAGCACATTGATATGCTCTGTTTAATACTGGAGATGAACAAGTGGAAAAGTTAATCGAGTAAGATAAATTATATAACACTTATTCTATACTTCATTTTTTAATGATATGATTGATCTTGAATATTCATGTTGCAGGGAACATAAGAATTTAATTGGTAATCGCAGTAGATCAAATGCATGGGAAAGGGCAAAAAATCATAGTCGGGAATTCAACAGTTGGTTTGCTGAGAAAGTTCAAAATATTAAAGTGCCCGATTATGTAAGATGGCTAGCCAAAGGTCCTAATGCGATCGCCAAAAGATATTCTGCATATTTCATTAATGGATACCAATTTCATACCGTAGAACGGGATTCTCGATGCAGGACTCAAAATAGTGGAGTGACTTTATCGGCAACAACCGATAGCTTTGCTAGCTCTAGGGACAAAAATCCCATCGATGGTGAGGTTATCTATTATGGAGCTATTCAGGATATCATTGAGATTGATTATTGGGGATGTTTTAGTGTTGTACTATTTAGATGCGACTGGTTTCGTAATGAAATAGATGAATATAGGTTAACCCGTGTGTACTTTAAGAAATTATGTAGTATAGAATACCCTTTTGTGTTAGCTTCACAAGTTCATCAATTTTTTTATGTGGAGGATCCTGTTGAGAAAGATGTTCATTATGCGAGGTATAAAGTCCCTGTTGATTTATATGATTTAGAGGAAGAGCATTGCCCCAATATTGAACACGCATTTTGGAGGGAGCCTAATGATGACATTGGTTCCTTAAGCGGATTAGTTGATGTTGATGTTAGATGCTCAAGAAACGATGTACCCGTTGATGTCATTGATATTCCATCTAATGCACAACATTCAAATGATACAATTATAGAAATATTGGAAGAGGATAATGAGTTTGATGATACTTATTGGGATTGGATGGAATCAGATGATTAAAGAAGAACCTTCTTATATTCTTTTAAATATATTATGTTTAGAGTGAGTAATAATATTTTTTATCATTATTTTAGAATTACTCTTGTTTATATAATTTAAATTATTTTTTATATAATATTTCTTGTTGGAATGCATTACCATTGCCATTAAATATTTCACCCCTTTAAATATTTCACCCCTTTAATGTTTGCTACAAATCTAAGCTGCACGTATTGTTTCTAAGTTTTAACCTTAACTCTATGTCGTATCGATAACTGAAGTATATCGCCTGCTTAATTACATTTTCAGGTGGATAGAATCATCCCAGGGACTTTGCCATCATCGGCAATAGGATTATAATCTTATCTAGGTAAACAGCAACAAATTTCAGAATCATTTAAGCTGGTACTGTGCTTCATCTCATATTTTTGCATGTTGCTTTTCCCTGTATATCCTTCTTGTTGTTATTGGTGGGATCATTGTCATATACCACTGTTCTGGGCAGTGTTTGAGTGGTTGCCATGATGCTGTGTTGAACGTCCTTGTATGCTAGGTTGATGGCATGTTGTGAGGTCCAAAAGCAGAACCAATGATGAGATTCATGCCATTGTTTCCAGCTTGAAATTTGCCAACCTAATGGTCAAAATCTAAAATTGGTACCGATCGAGTACACTTTAGAATATATATTATTCACGCAAAAGATAAAATAGATTATCATCCATCTACGTAATCTTTTCATTGTGTGTTTTGATTTTCCTTAACACATATCATATGTCTTAGTAAAACATTCAATCTTGCATCTATCCAATTGAAAAAACTGCTCCAAAGCAACACTCAATTTTTTCTATCTTCCTATATATGGTAGTTATTTACGTTAGACTCCATAATCCATTTCCGGTCTCACTTGAGAAAGATTAAATTTCACACTTGCATACAGGAAATTTACTTAGGTAGATCCTAGGATTCTTGCTGACCTACTCCACTGATCTTGCTGCCAAGGTATGGACTTTTATTTCCGTTGATATGGTCTTGATCTCTTTGATGATGCTTCCTCTATCTCTTGTACATGTATTTGTGTCATTGCAACAGAATTTTATAGCACTATAAAATGCTTTCGGCCATTGTTGTATCTTGAGTTAGTTTTAGCTAGTAATCTGCTCTGTAACTATAGGTAGGGGATGTATAGCTCAGGCCTAACCGCAGTAAGCCTTATTCTGTAATTTTTAAATACTCCCTCATTAAACTTCTTCAAGCATCTACCGAAATTGTTGACGTGACTAACTTTAAGGAATCATATGCTGGATAGGGTTCGTGTAAATCATAGTGATCAGTTTGCTAATAAACCATCTTTTTCTTGTAAAAATTCATCTATCAATTTGTAGCCCAACAAAATTGTTTACACTACACTATATACAGTGGGACTGAGAATAGTTCTCTGACTTAAATTAAAGAAAAGTTTTGAGTTTTGACTGCACGGTATATTCTCAATTTCTGTATTTCCATGTACAGTTATTGTTGTTTTTCCTTTTATGATGAAAAAGATGGACCTCTATCTTAACTTATTTTATAGGTTGATTTAAGTAACTTGGGGGCAGAGTACTGGTTACATATATGATCGGCATAATCTGAGCAAAGTATGTCGTTTTCGCTTTAATATTTGTTCAGTAATTTTTTTTTGCAGTTTTGTGCTATTGATGTTAATAGTGGCTAGACTTACTCAGATGAAGTCCTGTTGGATCATGGATGTAATCTAGTAAAGAATTTTATGATGTTTTCTGTGAACTCTTTGGCTGTAAAAGAGAGATTTTCCCTGTGCTGATCATTTTGTTTTATCTATATACAGTTAATCTATAACCAATTTTTCTACATTTATTTTGATATTGCTGATAAATGCTTAACAGTGACATGATAATAGACAACTACATATTTATCTTCAAGATATTGACTATTTTTCAAGTGTATATTTCAAACTGGAAAAAAAATTCCATTAACTTCACTTCAATTTCTCTGCTGGAAGAACTTATAAAAATACAGGTTCATATGAACTTCGGCAAGAAGATGCTTAGCATTTGATCCATATCTACCCAGCTAAAATTTTTGGTTATTGCTTGATTAGTGCACAGTATAAGAACAACTTGTTCTCCTCCAGGTTGTGCTATTTGCACAGCATCTCTAACACCAGTAGCGAGTGAACCTGTAGCATCTGCTCCTTTACTTATATTGTCCTCAATATTTTTATCATGTTCTGATAATTACAGTGGCAGCAATATGCAGGTAAAAGGATATTGTAAGAGAGAAGTAGTGATAGTATAACTAATTGATTGATTCTATCAGGTTTGCATATAAAGTTGTGATGTCTAACTAATTGATAACTTATTTCTTATTTAATTTTCTGATTTTGATAGGAATTTGAATAGTCATGAGTCGGGAAGGGCACTCAAGTAAAAACAAAAAGGCTAAAATTGCATTGCAGCCGGATCTGTCACGCCCCGAAATCCCACCATCGGGGCGTGATGGCGTCTAACGTTGAACCCGCTAGACAAGCCAATGTGTATAGCTAAACTAACATAATAACATCAATTTAACAGAATAAACTGAAACGGTTCACAATTAAACAGCGGAAATAAATACGGTTTCAAGCTAAGTAAAGACAACGCAATACAACGACGCATAATTTCCCAAAACCTGGAGTCACAAACCTACGAAATATCTATAAGAGTACTAAATACAAGTATGAAAGGAAATACATGACTGTCTATGAAACCAGAGGAAAAACAAGGCAGAAACGAAGACATAGGGATGGGAGAGACACTAAGGCCCACGAACGCCAGCGGGTATACCTTGCAGCCTCTAGGATAAGCTGGAAGACACTCCCACTAATGATGTCATCCAGGTTCGGCTGCGTAATCTGCACAACATAAAGAAGTGCAGGTGTAGCATCAGTACAACCGACCCCATGTACTGGTAAGTGCCTAGCTTAACCTCGGCGAAGTAGTGACGAGGCTAGAACTAGACTACCAAATAAACATGTGCAGTTCAAATAAATATGTACATATATACAACGGACCTACGATGCTGGGGACCACACATGAGGTCACACTAGAACAGGTGCACCAGCAGCTATGTTTGCTGGTTTTTAGCCCCGTTAGGTGCCCGGAAGGCACCTGGGCCCACCCGAGCCCTAGTCCAAATATACCAACGAGTCCCAAATCCTAATACGGACTCGCTCGAGCCTTCGGAACACCCCAAACAACGCTAGAACTCAAAATCACACCCCCAAACCCCAAGAACCAAACTTAGGAACTTTAAGTTTTCTAGACTTCGCTAACAACGTGCCTAACTGACCCATACAACTCGGAATGACACCAAATTTCACAGATAACTCACAAAACACCCTACGAACTTGACCGCGTGATCAAATCTCCAAAATAACATAAAAGACAACGAATCAAACCTCAAAATCACCAGTTTTTCTTCGAACCTCATAAACTTTCAAATTTAGAGTTTTAAGTCTGAAACACGTCAAACGACGTCCGTTTTCAACCAAACTTCACAGAAATATCTTAAACCACATATAAGACCTGTACCAGATGCTGGAACCAACATACGGGCCCGATACCAACATTTTCTAACCAATTTTCATTTCACTTTTCTTTATAAATTTCAGAAAAACAATTTCACTCAAAAATTCATTTCTCGGGTTTGGGACCTCAGAATTCGATTCCGAGCATACGCCCAAGTCCCATATTTTCCTACGGACCCTCTGGGACCATCAAATCACGGGTCCAATCCGTTTACCCAAAATATTGACCGGAGTCAAATTTACTCATTTTAACATCAAATCTTAGCATTTTTCACAGAATTTAAGATGTCCGGCTACGCGCCCGGACCACGTAAATAAAGGCAACTAAAGATGAAGTTTTCAAGGCCTCCAAAGTACGAAATGGGTAATAAAATGGGTGATGACCCCTTTGGGTCGTCACAGGATCACTTGCATCTTTGGTGAACCAAAAGGTTTCATCGTTGAAAACAAAAAGAATTGTTCAAGCTACAAGGCCAAATGACAAGCATCTGCTGAATTCAATTGAAAAACAACCTCCACAATTAGGAGCTCAAGTGCAAGAACAATTGTTGCAACTACCTCTGCCTTCTGCTTCTCCTCTAGCACAAAATATACATAAGCAAGTGCAACCTGTTGCTTCTCCTCCAGCACAAACTATACATGAGCAAGTGCAACCTTCTTCTTCTCCTCCAGCACAAACTATACATGAGCAAGTGCAACCTTCTGCTTCTCCTCCAGCATAAACTATACATGAACAATTTGAGAATTCTTTCGATCACGAAACAAACGAGCAATATGAGGAACAAAGCAAGAACATATAAATTTCATTTCCTTAAATTAACAAACAATATTGACTTTTGGTGATTATTCTTACTTAATATTAATGCAGGTCCTTCTGTCAAAAAAAGAAAAGGAGGAAAAACCCTGATGCCAGGTGTTCATGGTAGGAAAGAGCGCAAGCTAATTGTGCTAAACGAGAGAAATCAACCCATAGGTCCTACTGCTGATGTTGTAGCAGAGCTGGGTAACTTCCTCGGCACATTGGCAAGGAATGCGGCCTTTTGTCCTCTTAATGTGTTTGATTGGAGGAAACTTCAAACAAAATAAGACATGTGGAAATATATCAAGGTTTGAAGTTCACAATATTCTATGTAGATATTTCAAATTTTTACACTTACCTAATTGTACCAACTTTGTAGGGAAAATATGACATTCCCGATGCTTCAAAAAGGTGGGTTTTTGAATCAATTGGAAATGCTTGGAGAAATTATAAGAATCAATTATATAACGAAATTTATAAAGCCTATGGGAATGAAGAGCTTCGAATGGAGAAAAGTCCGGTTGATGTTCTTAAATCTCTATTTAGGGATCTTCTTAAATATTGGAACTCTGATGCCTACAAGGTAAAACTAAGTACTGTCCCATGATTTACTGAGAATGTCTGGTTTACGTTTAATTAGAAATCACTTAACTCTCTAGTCATTGGCTTATTTGGAGAAAATGTCCCAAACCAATACCGAAAATCGCCAAAAGTTTAAATATCCACACACTGCTGGCAAAAGAAGTTTTGCTCGAATATGCGAGGTTTGATATTTTCTTTCTTATTATTATTTTAAATATGAACTTATTAACTTTATACCACTTTTTATATAATTAGGAAAAAAAAGAAAGAAACTTCTGAGCCACTATCAAGCAAGGACATCTTTGTGGCTACAAGAGAAAGAAAATCTGATCGAGTTTACAAGGCCTCATATGCGGATACTCTTAATAAAATTGTACGAGTTATAATTTAAAGTTTGTTGTTATCATTTGTCCGTTCTTAGTTATTGACTCAATGTCATCTACTTTTTGATTTAATAATGACTCAATGTGGTATTGTATGCTGAAATGGAAAGAATACAATCAACACAACAAAGTGAAGATGGCAGTCAATCAGTTGATACATTTGCATCAGTCATGGGACCTGAGCATCCAGTTCGCCTAAGATTGTATGGACGTGGGGTTACCAAGACTTCCTTAAAAAGAAAAGTGGGAGATTTTGGACCCTCAAGTTCTACTGATGAGGTGATGCAGCAAAAATTAGAGGAAATGGAAGAAAGGATGCAACAAAGATTGTAGAAAAAGTTCAATCACAGAAAGATGCCATGGAACTACAAGTTGCAGTTAACATCATTTCACAACTCAAGCATCTGAATCATGATTTACGGGTTGATCCTAGCATGCTAGGTTTCAATTCTCGTTCACTTGGAGAAGCTTCCTCTGCACAACAAGCTTCTGTGAAACTAATCAATCGTCTATCTACTGGGAGTAATATTCAAGGTCAGTACGTCTATCTTGTTTGTTTGTTTGATATAGAGCTTCCTCAGAGCTTAGTGAATCCAAATTTGAAAAATCAAAAGCTGTGGCAAGAAAATATGGTAAAGAGAGAGAAAATATTATTGTTGTTGAAGAAGATCATAGGTAGCAGATTATGGTTATTATGTACAACTAAATTTATTTTTATCATGAAAATAAAAACATCTTAACGTAGCATCGAATGGGATCATTGCAACCTTTCTCAGCAGACTGCTTTGAACCAAAGTGACCCCCATTCGCAAGGTACTGCTGATGATACTCCTCAGCTCTGTAAAATTTCTTAGCTGGAAAAATCTCAGTAACCATATTCCTGTTCAGAAGCTGCTGCTCTCTGTCCCGGGATTCTAAAGCTTCTTTCTCTTGCTCGGGAGTGTAGAACTAAATTCCAGACCTGTAGTTAGTGCCCACATCATTCCCTTACAAACAAGAGAAGCATCATTTTAGATGCATTAAAAGAAGGATAAGTCACTGACCTTACAAGCAAATAATAAGTCTACTTAAGAATGTAAAGTTCATTACAAGCAAAATGTCTAATGATGAAACTTGACAGTAATGAAAGGTTACAATAGCTATTGAATGGTAGTGGGAGAACCAGAGAGATGGTGAGTAATGTCCTTTTCATAGTCTAACCAGAGAGATGAAGAGAGAATGTAGTTTGTTTGATACTAAGAATTTGTTGCTAAATGTTTATGATACTTTGAAGGATAATGGCTTTATTTATCCTCTTTTTTAGGTGGAGCAGTTGAAGAAAGGGAACATGGAGATTGTGAAGATCTAGACCTTACTTAAGAACTTTGAATTTTTGTCTGTGTTATAGGAATCTTTTGCTATCAACATTTGAATTGTTGTCTATATTCTAGGAATCTTTTGTTATCAACATTTGAAACTTACTCTAACTCTTGAAGTGTTCAAATGTAAAACTTATGTGATTGGGTTAAAATATTTTGGTTTTATGGAGACAATATAGACTATGAAGTGTTTTATCTTTTTTTTATATAAATTTCAGGTTATTAGAAATTATATATCTAAATATTCATTTACAACAGGGCATAATATTTTGCTACAACCGTTCCAATAGGTATTGCAAACTGTTCCAATAGGTTTAAAAGAACCGTTTCCACAGGTCTTTCACACCGTTCCATTAGGTCTTACAAACCGTTCCAATATGTGCAACAAACGGATACAAATAGGTAGTTAAAACCGTTGCAAAAGAAATAAAAATGTTACCGTAGCGTAATGAAACCGTTAGAATAAATGTTGACATAGCTTACATAATTGTTGCATTCAATTATATGGTAACGGATGTCAACTGTTGTAATAACCTCTATGGTAATGGATGTAAATTGTTGCAAAGAAATAAAACCATTACCGTAGTGTAATAAAACTGTTAGAATAAACGTGGCCATAGCTTACATAACCGTTGCATTAAATTATATGGTAACGTTTGTCAATCGTTGTAACAAACTCTATGGTAACGGTTGTTAACCGTTGCAACTGGAAAGAAATAATCATTGCTTCAGGTAGAGGAAGAATCGTTGCAATAGACCGCATTAAGGCACAGTTTTGATAACCGTAGCACAAACCGTTACGCTAAGACTATTGGCACGGCAGCGTATGTAACGGTTGTAAACCGTTCCAATAACCCTATTGCAACAGTTTACCTGGTTGTTGCAACGGTTTTAACAGCTGTTACAATAGCCTCATTTTCCAGTAGTGAGAGTCCTTCGAGTCACCTTCTACTCCATATTAGATAGATATTTTTTTCTTATGTAAATTCCCTTACGTTGTATAGAGCTATTTTGAGACAGAGCTTGTGACTAAAGTGATATTCCGGGTTTTGGGAAATTATATTTTGTACGCGCCAAGTGGCGATGTTTAATTGTAGACTCACTGATTTCGTCTTTATTTTATTGCTTCTATTTAATATGTGTTTTCCATAATTAGGCTTACCTAGTCGTAGAGACTAGGTGCCATCACAATGCCTTGGAGGGTAAATCGGGTCGTGACAAGTTGGTATCAAAGCGTCTAGGTTCATAGGAGTCACAAGTCACAAGCCGGTTTATTAGAGTCTCGCGGATCGGTGCGGAGATGTCTGTATCTATCTTCGGGAGGCTATGTAACTGTTAGGAACAATCATATTTCTTTGATTTCCTTGTCCTGCGAGTTATTGACATCAAAAATTCTAAATTTCTATTTTATTCTTTCCCACAGATGGTGAGAACCCGTACTGGGAGGACCAACGACCAAGAACCTGAGCCCCCTGGCAGAGATGCCAGAGGCTAGGGACGGGGTAGAGGACGACCACGCGGTGCAGCTCGAGCACCGGCGAGAGCAGCGATCGAGGAACCTATGGCAGCCCCAGCTGGAGAACCGGCACAGGAGGTCCCTGTTGCTACTCCATCCTTACAGGAGACTTTAGCTCAGTTCATGAGAATGTTCAGTACTCTAGCTCAGGTTGGACTACTCCGGATAGCTCCCGCTACATCTCAGGCCGGGGGAGGGGCACAGACTCTCGCAGCCCACACTCATGAGCAGAGGGGCTAGGTTGATCAGGCCCCGGAGTATATTCCTATGCCCCCAGCGGCTCCAGTTCAGCATGATGCTAGGGCAGCTGCTTCTGTGGCTGAGCAGCTCAGACTTGAGAGGTACAAGAAGTACCACCCACCTACTTTCAGCGGACTGGCTTCATATGACGCTTTGGGGTTTCTTGAGGAGTGTCATCGTATTCTCCACACTATGGGCATCTTGGAGACCAGTGGGGTTTCTTTCACCGCTTTCCATCTGAGGGGAGCGGCATATCAGTGGTGGCGGGCCTATGACCTAAGTAGTCCGGATGAGGTAGACTCACTCACTTGGACTCAGTTTTCAGAGATGTTTCTGCGAGAGTATGTCCCTCAGATCCTCAGGGATACTTGGCACACAGAGTTGAAGCAGTTGTGCTAGGGTACTATGACTGTGTCAGAGTATGCAGTCCACTTCAGCGAGTTAGCTCGGCATGCACCAGCCTTGGTTGTCATAGTCAGAGAGCGGGTTCGCCGTTTCATTGAGGGGCACCATCATAGTATTCAGACCAGTATGGCCAGAGAGCTGGAGATGGATATCACTTACTAGCAGGCAGTGAGTATTGCCAGGAGAGTAGAGGGCATGTTCGCCCGGCACAGAGAGGAGAGAGACCAAGAGGTTTCGAGAGACTGGCCATTTTTCAGGAGCTTGTGCACCAGCAGCACGCCACGGTAGGGGCTTTGTGGGTCGCCCTGTTCATTCAGCCCTTCCAGCAGCCAGCGGTATTCCAGCTCCTCCTAGACCTCAGGAGTTCTATTATGCATCGCCAGTATCTAGTGTTCCTCCAGTTCGAGGTCATATTTCCGGCCATCCCAGTAGGCCAGCTCCTATTCAGTCTCAGTCGCAACATCTTCCAAGGGGTTGCTTTATTGTGGTGACACTCATGATGTGATTAGAGATTTCCCCAGGGCCAGGAGGGGTGCACCTCCATAGTCTTATCAGCCTCCATGTGCTCTGCCGGGTCCTCTGGCTATTCTTCGAGCCCGGGAGGTAGGGATTGCCCTAGAGGGGGAGGTCAGGCCAGATACTATGCCCTTCCAGCCCGTTCCGAGGTTGTTGCTTCAAACTCAGTCATCACAGATATTGTCCCTGTATGTCATAGGGATGCATCAGTATTATTTGATCCAGGATCTACGTATTCATATGTGTCCTCTTATTTTTCTCCACATTTGGGGATATCTCGAGGTTCTTTGAGTTCCCTTATCTATGTATCTACTCCTGTGGGAGAATCTCCAGTTGTGGACCGTGTATATCAGTCGTGTTTGATTTCTCTTAGTGGTTTTGAGACCAGGGCTGATTTATTATTACTCAGCATGGTAGATTTTGATGTTATCTTGGGCATGGACTGGTTATCGCCCCATTTTGCTATTCTCGATTGTCATGCTAAGACTGTGACGCTGGCTATACCAGGCTTGCCGAAATTTGAGTGGAGAGGTATCTTAGAGTGTACTCCCCACAGGGTTATTTCATTTCTTAAAGCCCAGCGGATGGTTGAGAAGAGGTATGATGCGTACTTGGCCTATGTGAGAGATGTCAGTATTGATACCCCTCCAGTTGAGTCAGTTCCAGTAGTGAGGGACTTTCCTGATTTATTCCCAACTGATCTTCCGAGTATGCCGCCCGACGGAGATATTGATTTTGGCATTGATTTGTTGTCGGGCACTCAGCCCATCTCTATCCCTCCTTACCGTATGGCTCTTCCTGAGTTGAAGGAGTTGAAGGAGAAGTTACATGAGTTTCTCGATAAGGGTTTCATCAGACCTAGTGTATCACCTTGGGGTGCTCCAGTATTATTTGTGAAGAAAAATGATGGCTCTATGCGTATGTGTATTGATTATCGGCAGTTGAACAAGGTCACCATGAAGAACAGGTATCCTTTGCCTCGTATTGATGATTTATTCGACCAGCTACAGGGTTTTAGGGTATTCTCCAAGATTGACTTGCATTTTGGCTATCATTAGCTGAAGATTTAGGATCCGGATATCCCAAAGACTGCATTCAGGACCATATATGGCCACTATGAGATTCTTGTTATGTCATTTGGGCTGACCAATGCCCCCGCAGCTTTTATGCATTTGATGCACAGTGTGTTCCGGCCTTATCTTGATTCCTTCATCATTGCGTTTATTGATGACATTCTGGTGTATTCCTGATCACGGGAAGATCATGAGCAGCACTTAAGGACTATGCTTCAGACTTTGAGGGAGAAGAGATAATATGCAAAATTCTCTAAATGCGAGTTTTGGCTTGATTCAGTGGCATTCTTGGGCCACATACTGTCTTGGGATGGGATCAAAGTAGATCTTAAGAAGGTGGAGGCGGTGCAGAGTTGGCCTAGACCGTCATCAGCTATGGAGATCCGCAGTTTTCTTGGTTTGGGATTTTCATCCATTACAGCACCGATGACCAGGTTGACTCAAAAGGGTGCTCTATTCAGGTGAACTGAGGAGTGTGATGAGAGCTTTCAGAAGCTGAAGACAGCCTGACTTCAGCTACAGTGTTGGTATTGCCTTCGGGTTCAGAGTCCTATATTGTCTATTGTGATGATTCGAGGATTGGCCTTGGGGTGGTGTTGATGCAGGACGGTAGGATGATTGCCTACGGATCCAGACAGTTGAAGGTGCATGAGAAGAACTATCCAGTTCATGATCTCGAGTTGGCAGCGATTGTTCACTCCCTGAAGATATGGCGTCATTATTTATACGGTGTTCCCTGTGAGATTTTCACCGATCACTAGAGTTTGCAACACATATTCAAGCAGAAAGACCTCAATTTGCGCCAGCAAAGATGGTTGGAGTTGCTAAAGGACTATGACATCACTATATTATACCACCCGGGGAAGGCCAATGTGGTGGCCAATGCCTTGAGTCGCCGGGCAGAGAGTTTGGGGAGTTTAGCATATCTTCCAATAGTTGAGAGGTCCTTAGACTTAGATATTCGGTCCTTAGCCAGTCAGTTCATGAGGTTGAATATTTCAGAGCCTTGCCGGGTTTTAGATTGTGTGGTAGCTCGGTCTTCTCTTTATGATCGCATTCGAGAGCGCCAGTATAATGATCCCCACCTTCTGGTTCTTCAGGACAGGGTTCACCAAGGTGACGCCAGGAATGTGACTATAGGAGATGACGGTGTGATGAGGATGCAGGGTCAGATCTGTGTGCCCAATGGGGATGGGCTTCGGGAGTCGATACTTGAGGAGGCCCATAGCTCGCGGTAATCCATTCATCCAGGTACCGCGAAGATGTACCAGGATCTGAGACAGCACTATTGGTGGAGAAGGATGAAAAAGTATATAGTGGAGTTTGTGGCCAAGTGTCTCAACTGTCAGCAAGTCGAATATGAGCATCAGAGACTGGGAGGGTTACTTCAGCAGATTGAGCTTCCAGAGTGGAAGTGGGAGCAGATCACCATGGACTTCATGGTTTGACTTCCTCGGACTTTGAAGAAGTTTGATGCTATTTTGGTGATTGTGGATTGGCTGACCAAGTCAGCCCATTTCATTCAGGTGTTGGCTACATACTCCTCTGAGAGGTTGGTAGAGATTTATATCAGGGAGATTGTTCGCCTCCATGGTATTCCAGTATCTATCATTTCAGATAGAGTTACACAGTTCACTTCATGGTTCCGAAGATCCGTTCAGCAGGAGCTAGGCACCAGGGTAGAGTTGAGTACATCCTTTCTCCCTCAGAAAGACGAGCAGTCCGAGCGCACGATTCAGATTCTTGAGGATATGCTCTGTGCCTGTATGATGGATTTTGGAGGGTCATGGGAACGATATTTACCACTTGCAGAGTTTGCTTATAATAACAGTTACCAGTCCAGCATTCAGATGGAGCCCTATGAGGCTTTGTATGGTAGATGGTGCCGGTCCCCAGTAGGATGGTTTGAGTCGGGCGAGACTCGATTGTTAGGTACAGATTTGGTCCAGGACACCCTGGACAAGGTGAAGGTGATTCAGGAGAGACTTCGCACAACTCATTCCAGGCAGAAGAGTTATGCAGACCGAAAGGTTCATGATTTGGCATTTATGGCTGGTGATCGGGTCTTGCTTCGGGTATCGCCTATGAAGGGCATCATGAGGTTCGGGAAGAAGGGTAAGATGAGTCCGAGATTTATTGGCCCTTTTGAGGTGTTGCGACGTGTTGGGGAGGTTTCTTATGAGCTAGCCCTGCCTCCCAACCTAGCAGGAGTTCATCTGGTGTTCCACATCTCCATGCTCCTGAAGTATCACGGTGACCCGACTCATGTTTTGGATTTCAGTTCAGTCCAGTTGGACAAGGATTTATCATATGTTGAGGAGCCAGTAGCCATATTGGATAGACAGGTCAGAAAACTCAGGTTAAAGGATATTGCGTCAGTAAAGGTTCAGTGGAGGGGTCAGTCAGTCGAGGAGGCAACTTGGGAGACTGATCAGGATATGCGCAGTCAGTACCCTCATCTTTTCACAGCTTCAGGTATGTCTCTATACTCGTTCGAGGACGAACAATTTTCTTAAGAGGGGGAGAATTTAACGACCCGATAGGTCTTTTTGAGACTTAGAACCCCCCAAACCCCTAATAAATGCTTTCCCCACGTCTATTTTTGCTTTTGGGACTTTTTGGAACGTTGAGTGGTGAAATTCAGAGAGTTTTTGGACACATAGTCCTTATATGTGAGTTTAAGCTTTAGAAATCAGACCGCAGTTGGAACTGTGGGAAGACGGGTGCGGAATGGGATTTCATCGACTCCGATTGCTCCGTTGGGTGATTTCGGAGATAGAAGCGTGTCCGGAATGTGCTTTTGAGGTCTGTAGTAGATTTAAGCTTGAATTGGCGAAAGTTAGAATTTTGGCGATTTCGGCCGATAGGTGAAATTTTGATATCAGGCTCGGAATGGAATTTCGAGAGTGGCTGTAGGTCCGTCATGTCAATTGTGAATTGTGTGTAAAATCTGAGGTCATTCGGACTAATTTTGATGTGTTTCGGCATCGGTTGTAGATTTTGGAAATTTCATAAGTTCTTAGGCTTGAATGCATGTATAATTGGTGATTTTGGTGTTATGTGATGTGTGTTGGAGGCTCGGCTAAGTTTGGATAAGGTATTAGTACTGGTTGGTAAGTTTGGTTGAGGTCCTGGGGGCCTCGGGGATGTTTCGGGTGCTCAATGGGTGATTCTTGGAACTTGGAAACAGCTGAACCATTGCTGGTTCTGGTGTCTCGCACATGCGATAGATTTTTCCGCAGGTGTGGACACACAAGTATAGAATATGGACTCGCAGGTGCGGGCTTGGTCAAGTCACCAGTTCTCGCAGGTGCGGTTGGTTTTCTGCAGGTGCGGCCCAAGGCCTTTTAGTGGGTTTTTGCACCTGCGATGGGTTTTCCGCAGGTGCGGTCCCAAGGGCGCAGGTGCGAAAAACGCTGGGCACTTTATATCAATTTCGAGGGCTTGAAATTCATATCTTCTAAAAACAATTTGGAGCTCGAGTGTAGGCGATTTGGAGTAGGTTTTGAGGAAAAGCTTCATAGGTAACAATTCCTAACCCTATTTCACTTGTGTATCATTTATCTATAGCAAATTCTTCCATGCAATCAAGGAATTGGGTGAAAAATCATGCAAATGAGAAGAAGTTTCCCCAATAGAAATCCGAGAATTTAATAGGATTTTGACATCGATTTTTGATGATTCTTGTTCGAGTGAGTGAATGGGTGTTCTGAATTTGTTACTTTCACTCGATTCCGAGACGTGGGCCCGGGGACCTTTTTGGGTGATTTTTCCTAATTTCGCGTATTAGCCTCGAACTTGTTAGCTATTTTGATACCTTAAAGTGATATTTATATTATGCAATTGAATTGAATAGATTTGGGCCATTCGGAGTCGGATACTCGTGGCAAGAGCGTGGTTTTGAGTTGAGTATCGCAGCCGAGGTAAGTGACTTGTCTAACTCTGTGTTGGGTACTTCCCCTTAGGCTATTTTAATACTGTTTTATGTTGTTTGGGTGTCGTGTACGTGAGGTGAAGAGTACGTACACTGGCCATTATTTCTAAGACTCCATTTTTTTTGTCCATGACTTAAATCATTTCATTCCTATTTTACTGTCTCATTTATTGACTATGTAGTTTAGATTAGGAAATAGCATGCCTACCTATTTTACTTGAACTTTCCCTAGTTATTACTATGTGTACCATGTTTAGGTAGTTTTATCCAAATTTTTGCGTGTGCTTTTATTCCAGAACTGTTTTAAATAAAAATTGTATCCAGTATTTGTAACGCATTGCGTATTTAAATTGGGACTACGAACAAGATTCCGAGAGGTTTCCCCCTGTACTGCATAGCATATTTAAATTGGGACTACGGACGAGATTCCGAGAGCTTTCCCCCTGTACTGCATTGCATATTCAAATTGGGACTATGGACGAGATTCCGGGAGCTTTCCCCCTGTACTACATTACATACTTGTTACTGTGATATATGTTGTGCTGAGCCGAGGCCTCCCTGTTATTATTTTCTTTTAGCTCATTGTTCCTACCGATTTGCCTTAGCTTATTATATCTCGTTGTTCAAATTTTAAACTGTTTTAACATAAAAATCCAATAGAGCCTTAACCTGACCTCGTCACTACTCGACTAGGGTTAGGCTTGGCACTTATTGGGTACCAATTTGTGTTGTACTAATTCCCTTTCCTGCACATATTTTTCGTGTGCAGATCCAGGTACCAGCGCTCAGTTTCGTGGCTAGGGGTCCGAGCAGAAGCTTCTAGGAGACGAAAGGTAATTCTGTCGCGTCCGCAGAGTCCTTCGAGTCACCTTCCACTCCAGATTTAGATAGATTTTTTTTTCTTTGTAAATTCCCTTACGTTGTATAGAGCTATTTTGAGACAAAGCTTGTGACTAAAGTGATATTCCAGGTTTTGGAAAATTGTATTTTCTACGCGCCAAGTGGCGATGATTAATTGTAGACTCATTGATTTCGTCTTTATTTTATCGCTTCTATTTAATATGTGTTTTCCGCAATTAGGCTTACCTAGTCGTAGAGACTAGGTGCCGTCACGATGCCTTACAGAGGGTAAATCGGGCCGTGACACTAACAACCTGAATTTTATGTAGAATTATTGCTCAAAAGTGCAAAATATTTAGCTGTGTAGAATTCCTCCCAAATACTACAAGCTGAGCTCAAAAAGGCTCACAAGGTTCAGCTCAAAGATCAGAAACAGTTGTCAAAAATGCTAATCACAACATAAGCAGAAGTTTACCTAGACAGTATGTAACGATCCGGCCGGTCGTTCCGTGAGATTTATCCCATTTCCCCTATTTCTGCATTTGTTACATATCGCTATCCTATTTTTGATATGTTGGATCAGTTAGTTTAGGTCCGGAATGGTTATGGTGAGAGTTTAGGCATTTAGCCTTTTAAAGTAGCCTAATAGTTGAGAATGTCAACTGAGAGTTAACTTATTGGTAAACGACCTCGGAATGAGGATTTTAGGGCTCGGATAGCTTCGTTAGGTGATTTGGGACTTAGGAGTGTGTTCATAACATTTTTGGGATGTCCGGTGTAGAATTAGGCTTGAATTGGCGAAAGTTAGTTTTTGGCGATTTCCGGTCGGTAGTAGAAAATAGGCTATCTAGGTCGGAATGGAATTCTGGAAGTTGGAACTGGTTCGTAATGTCATTTTGGATAGGTCTGCAAAATTTTAGGTCAATCGGAGGTGTTTTGGTTGGTTTCAGCGTAGTTGGCGAAATTTGGAAGTTTCAAAGTTCATAGGCTTGAATTTGATGTAAATTTGGCATTTTCGTGTTGTTTTTGGTGTTTCAAAGGCTCGACTAAGTTGGAATAATGCTATGGGGTGTGTTGGTATGTTTGGTTGGGATTGATTTCGGATGGTTGACGGGAAGTTTGGAGTGACTTTGGTAAATTTGTTGTTGCTGGTGTTTTCGCACCTGCGGAAAGAGAGCCGCAGGTGCGGTTCCACAGGAGCGAACTGGGCTCTGCATGTGCGAGATTTGGCTGAGTGGGGAGTGGTCTGCAGGTGCGAGGAATTTTTCACACCTGCGATGTCACAGGCGCAGAAGGATCATCGCACCTGCGAGCCGCAGGTGCAGAAAAAAGGTCGTAGGAGCGGGATTGGCCCATTAAGTGAAATTCCGCAGGTGCGGGTCTGCAAGTGCGGCTAATAGTCCACAGAAGCGGAAATGACTGGGCAGAAACAGTATAAAGGGACCCTCCGCGAGAAATTCTTATTTTTCATCAATTTACATGCGGGAGGAGTCCTTTGAAGGCAAATTGGAGAGGGAAAATTCAAGATTCTTCAGTAGAGGTAAGTCATTTGGTTACTAACATCGTTCCTATGCTATTTTGTTTGAATTAGGCTTGAAAATTTAAGGATTTGAGTAGGAAAAGGTTGGGAAGAAGGGGGTGGAGAATTGGAAATTCTTTTGAGGTTTTGGGTAGGCAATTGTGATCCGATTGTGATGATTTTGGTATGAGTATAATCGTGGGAGGACGAGGTTTATAGTGATGTAAAAATTTTTGAGTTCTGAGACGTGGGCTCGGGGCTCGGGTTTGGCCGAATTTCGAGATTTTTGTGTAATTTGATAGTTTTTGATTGGGTTGCATTCCTTGGTTATATATTGATGATGTTAAACTGGTTTTGGCTAGATTCGGAGCAATTAGGAGCCAACTCGAGGGGCAAGAGCATTGCGGACTAGTGTTGCGGCCCGGTAGAGGTAAGTAATGGTTATAAATCTTGTCCTGAGGGTATGGAACCCCGGACTACATATTTTTTTACTGATTTTGGAAATGACGCACATGTCGTATGACGGGTATGTGGCGCATACTCATTTTTGGATTGGACTACGTCCTCTCCGCGGAAACTAATGAGTTGCATATTTACTCAAAACCTTATGTTAAATTATGATTCTAAAGATTTGTGAAATATTCGGGCTATAGGTCGTGTTTGGGGCCTCGTGTCGATCTGTTCAGACCCCTTTGGGGATTTTTACTACTGTTTTATTCACTATTTGTTGATAATTTTACTCAGCATCATTGTGCATGCTGCTTTTCGAAACTCAGCATGATTTACACCACTTTGAGATTTAAAACTGATGTTTTGGTTCGAGTACCCTATTTTACTGATTCGCCCGTGGGGCCTTTTGAATGGTTCTGCTGAGTGTGGCCGAGGGCCAAGAGTGATGGTGAGGTGCTGAGTGATTCATGCCATGATTTGGCTTGTTTATTAGCGATTGGGTTGAAGGAGCCCCTCCGGAGTCTGTACACACCCCCAGTGAGTTCACCGAGTGCCGAGTGACGAGTGATTGGGAGGTCGAGTGACGAGTGATGGGGAGGCATGAGTGATTATGAGGTGCTGAGGGACTGATTATGAGTGATGGTGAGGTATGCCCGAGGAGCTGATTACGAGTGACTGTGAGGCATGCCTGAGAGGCTGATTATGAAATATGTTTTGCCCGAGGGGCCATTATATGATTCATTTCATTTTTATACTAAACCTTTCAGTTGAAGTTGAAAAATACACATTTTCAAAAGGTTTTTCTGAAGGTTGGTTTTAAGGCATGACGATTTCATATATCTATGTTATACTATTGGAAAGCAAGGTTGTGTATATTATGATTTGCTAGCATTAATTTTATGTGCTTCCTTGCCGCTTAGACCTGATTTATTTTCATTACTACTAAGTTGGCGTACTCACATTACTCCCTGCACCTCTGTGTGCAGATTCAGAAGCAGATATCGAGCACCAGCCCTTATTCCGCAGCGGAGCAGGATTTGTGGGATATAGAGGTCGCTGTTCAGCGTTCACAACATCTTTGTTTTCCCTTCTTGTCCTATTTAATTCGAAGGTTTTGTATTATAACAGTTTATTTTGGCTTATTCTCTAGATGCTCATGACATGTTGGCTCCGTGTTTTGGGGATGGCAGTATTGCATATTGGCCTATTGTATTAAGAAAATTTTCTGTATATTTTTATGAAATGCTTGAAACTTGAACGGGATTTTCAAAAGAAATTGCGAACATGCGGTAGTCGGCTAGCCTAGTTCCACGATAGGCGCCATCACGGCCGGTTAGGATTTGGGGTCGTGATAATTTGGTATCAGAGCCCTAGGTTACATAGGACTCAACGGTCATGAGCAGGTTTAGTAGAGTCTTGTGGATCGGTACGGAGACGTCTGTACTTATCTTCGAGAGGCTGCCGAACTTTTAGGAAACATTTCTTTCTTTATTGAACTCTTTCGTGTTGATCTATTGATTCTTGAAACCGGAACTTACGTTGTCTCATTCTCTCACAGATGGTGAGACACGCCAAACCGATCAGAGTGACCAGTCACCGTCTAGACCAGCGAGAGGTCGAGGCCAAGGTCTAGGACTTGGTAGAGGTAGGGGTCAGCCCGCGCAGCAGCCGGGGCAGTACCTCAGGATCCCCCTATCGATCATGATCAGGTTCCCGCCGATGGTGTCCCAGCAAAACGGGCCCAAGCACTAGCAGTGCCTATGGTTATTCCGGGTCTTCAGGAGACCCTGTCTCAGATATTATCAGTATGCACCGGTTTGGCTCAGGCCGTTGCCATGTCTTCTACTACCACCACAGCTCAGGCCGGGGGAGGCAACCAGACTCCAACTGCCCGGGCAACTGAACAAGCTGCACAGGGTATTCAGGCACCGGGAGCAGCCCCAGCTCAGCCAGTTGCTCCGGTTCAGGATTATGTGGTCCCTGCTATGCCTGAGGACGAGCAGCGCAGGTTGGAGTGATTCAGCAGACTTCAGCCTCCGACGTTCAGCAGTTCAGAGGGCGAGTATTCCCAGGGATTTCTAGATAGGTTCTAGAGGATTACTACGTACCGCGGGTATTCTGGAGACCAGTGGGGTCTCATTTGTTACATTGCAGTTTGCGGGTGCTGCCCTTACTTGGTGGGAGTCATTCGAGAGGCGTAGGCCGGTTGGTTCAGCACCTCTCACCTGGCAGCAGTTCTCCACGATCTTTTTGGAGAATGATGTTCCTCAGTCCCACAGAGAGGAACAGCGCAGGCAGTTTGAGAAGCTGCGCCAGGGAGAGTTATCAGTTACTCAGTACGAGATGAGGTTCTCCGAGTTGGCTAGGCATGCTTCTGAGATTGTCCCTACTGATAGGGAGAGAGTGAGGAAGTTTGTGGATGGTCTTTCTTATCAGCTTCGGTTTCTTATGACTCGGGAGAGAGTATCGGGTGCTTCATTCGAGCAGGTTGTTGACATAGCTCGAGATATTGAGTTTGTTCACCGCCAGGAGTGGGAGGAGAGAGAGGTCAAGAGACCTCGTGGTTCGAGCAGTTCTAGTGGTGCTCCCTTCAGGGGATAGTTTCAGCAAGGTAGGGGTCGTTCCTTCAGTCCTCCTCAGTTAGGCCGCCCAGCATATAGTGGTGCATCTTCAGGGCAGGGTCCCCGTGGTTCTCAGTCAAGCCGTACTTCATTTGGCGCCCTCCCAGCTCAGGGTTCTTCTATGCAGGATTCTTCCAGTGGTCGTACGGGTGCTAGGGGTTTCTATCAGTCCCCACTTCCAGCTCCAGGGAGTTGTTTTGAGTGTGCAGAGTTTGGGCATGGGTGGAGGCAGTGTCCCCGCCGTTCCAGTGGATCTTCTCAGCAGAGGGGCCAGCCCTTGACTTCAGCTCCAGTCACTTCACCACCCGCCCAGGCAGCAGGGGTGGTGGTCAGTCAGCCAGAGGCCGACCTAGAAGGGGAGGTCAGGCTCGCATGTATGCATTTCCATCCAGGTCGGATGCTATGGCCTCAGATGTCATGATTGCAGGTATTGTTTCAATCTGTTTCCGTGATGCCTTGGCTTTATTTGACCTTGGTTCCACATATTCCTATGTTTCTTCATATTTTGCCGGTTTTCTGAATATGCCCCGTGAGTCTCTAGTCACCTCTGTTCATGTGTCGACTCCGGTGGGCGATACTGTTGTTGTGGACCATGTGTATCGGTCATGCATTATAAATATTGGGGGTCTGGAGACCCGAGTGGACCTGTTGTTACTCAGCATGGTCGATTTTGACGTGATATTGGGCATGGATTGGTTATCTCCGTGCCATGTTGTTCTTGATTATCACGCTAAGACCGTGACCTTAGCTATGCCGGGGTGTCCGAGGGTTGAGTGGAGAGGTTCTTCCGAGTATATGCCTAGCAGGGTGATTTGCTACCTGAAGGCTCAGTGCATGGTTGAGAAAGGGTGTTTATCGTATTTGGCCTTCGTGAGGGATGTCAGTGGTGAGACTCTTGCTATTGATTCAGTTCCTGTGGTCCGTGATTTTCCGGATATGTTTCCTACAGATCTGCCATGGATGCCACCTGACAGGGATGTTGATTTTGGTATTGATCTGGTGCTAGGCACTCAGCCTATTTCTATTCCACCATATCGTATGGCACCAACGGAGCTAAAGGAATTGAAGGAGTAGCTTCAGGAGCTCCTAGATAAGGGGTTCATTCGGCCTAGTATGTCACCTTGGGGTGCACCAGTTTTGTTCGTAAAGAAGAAGGATGGGTCCATGCGTATATGTATTGACTATCGGTAGTTTAATAGGGTTACGGTTAAGAACCGGTATCCCTTGCCCCGTATTGATGATTTGTTTGACCAGCTTAAGGGAGCCAGAGTATTTTCCAAGATTGATTGAGATCTGGGTATCATCAGTTGAGGATTCGGGATTCTGATATTCTGATATTCTAAAGACTGCTTTCAGGATCAGATATGGTCATTATGAGTTCTTGGTTATGCCGTTTGGGCTGACCAATGCCCCAGCTGCATTCATGTAATTGATGAACGGCATGTTTCAGCCTTATCTTGATTCCTTCGTCATTGTGTTCATTGATGACATCTTGGTTTATTCCCGTAGCCGGGAAGAGCATGCTCATCATTTGAGAGTTGTATTATAGAGGTTGAGGGAGGAGAAGCTTTATGCGAAATTCTCCAAGTGTGAGTTTTGGCTTGGTTCGGTAGCTTTCTTGAGGCACGTGGTGTCTAGTGAGGGGATTCAGGTTGATCCAAAGAAGATTGAGGCAGTGCAGAGTTGGCCCAGACCATCCTCAGCTACAGAGATTAGGAGTTTCCTTGGTTTGGCAGGTTATTATCGTCACTTTGTGGAGGGATTCTCTTCTATTGCTTCACATTTGACCAGATTGACCCAGAAGGGTGCTCTATTCAGATGGTCTGATGAGTGTGAGGAGAGCTTTCTGAAGCTCAAGTCAGCTTTGCCTACAGCTCCAGTACTAGTTTTGCCTGCTGGTTCGGGTTTTTACACAGTTTATTGTGATGCTTCTAGAGTTGGCTTGGGAGCGATATTGATGCAGGACGGTAGGGTGATTTCCTACGCGTCCGGACAGTTGAAGGTGCACAAGAAGAATTATCCAGTGCACGATCTTGAGTTAGCTGCCATTGTTCATGCCTTGAAGATTTGACGGCATTATTTGTATGGAGTGCAGTGTGAGATTTTCACTGATCATCGCAGTTTGTAGTATCTACTGAGGCAAAAGGCCTTGAATTTTCATAAGAGGATATGGTTAGAGCTCCTCAAGGATTATGACCTCATTATCTTATATCATCCGGGGAAGGCCAATGTAGTGGCCGATGCCTTGAGTCGCAGAGCAGAGAGTTTGGGAAGTTTAGCCTACCTTCCTGTAGCAGAGCGGCCATTAGCCCTTGATGTTCAGGTCTTAGTAGGTCAGTTGATGAGATTGGATCTATCAGAGCCCCCGCGGGTGTTGGCTTGTGTAGCCTCCAAGTCTTCTCTTTACGATCATATTAGAGCACGCCAGCATGATGATCCACATTTTCTTGTTCTTCAGGACAGGGTCCGTCGTGGTGATGCCAGGGATGTGGTTATTGGTGATGATGGGGTCATGAGGATGCAGGGCCGTATTTTCATGCCTAATGTACATGGGCTTCGAGATTTGATTCTAGTAGAGGCTCATAGTTCGCGGTATTCCATCCATTCGGGTGCCACAAAGATGTATCAGCATTTGAGGCAGCATTATTGGTGGAGGAGGATAAAGAGGGATATTGTGGAGTTTGTGGCTCGGTGTCCCAACTATCAGCAGTTCAAGTATGAGAACCAGAGACCTGGTGGATTGCTTCAGAGGTTTGATATTCCGAAGTGGAAGTGGGAGCGGATCACCATGGACTTCGTAGTTGGACACCCACGGACTTCGAGGAGGTTTGATGCTATATGGGTTATTATGGACCGCTTGACCAAGTCCGCGCACTTCATTCTTGTTGGTACCACTTATTCTTCAGAAAGGTTAGCTGAGATTTATATCAGGGAGATTGTCCGATTGCATGGGCTTCCAGTTTCTATCATTTCCGATAGAGGCACTCAGCTCACATCTCAGTTTGGGAGAGCTGTGCAGAGAGAGTTAGGTACTCGGGTTGATTTGAGCACACGTTTCATCCTTAGAGCGACGAGCAATCGGAGCGTACAATTCATATTTTGGAGGATATGTTGCGTGTTTGTGTGATTGACTTTAGTGGTTCGTGGGACTAGTTTTTCCCACTAGCAGAGTTTGCATATAATAACAGCTATCAGTCGAGTATTCAGATGGCTCCATATGAGGATTTATATGGTAGGAGGTGCAGATCTCTGGTTGGTTGGTTTGAGCCGGGCGAGGCTAGGCTATTGGGCACAGACTTGGTTCAGGATGCTTTGAGTAAGACAAAGTTGATTCAGGAGCGGCTTCGCTCGGCGCAGTCTAGGCAGAAGAGTTATGCGGACCGGAAGGTCCGAGATGTGTCTTTCATAGTTGGGAATAAGGTTTTGCTGAAGGTGTCACCCATGAAGGGTGTTATGAGATTTGGGAAGAGAGGGAAGTGGAGTCCCAGGTTCATTAGGCCATTTGAGGTGCTTCGGAGGATTGGGTAGGTGGCTTATAAGCTTGCTATGCCTCCCAGTTTATCGAGTATTCATCCAGTATGCCATGTTTCGATGATCCGGAAGTATGTTGGTGACCCTTCCCATGTTTTTGACTTCATCACAATTCAGCTCGAGGGTGATATGTCATATGAGGTAGAGCCAGTGGCATTTTGGATCGACAGGTCAGAAAGTTGAGTTCTAAGGATATAGTTTCAGTGAAGGTTCAGTGGAGAAGTCAGCCGGTGGAGGACGCCACCTGGGAGGACGAGCGGGAGATGCGGGACAGATATCCTCACTTATTCAAGGCTCCAGGTATGTTTCTAGACCCGATCGAGGACAAACGTTTGTTTAAGAGGGGGAGGATATAACGACCCGGCCGGTCGTTCCGTGAGATTTACCCCGTTTCCCCTATTTCTGCATTTGGTACATATCACTATCAGGTTTTTGATACGTTGGATCAGTTGGTTTGGGCCCGGAGTGGTTATGGTGAGAGTTTAGGCATTTAGCCTTTTAAAGTAGCCTAATAGTTGAGAAAGTCAAATAAGAGTTGACTAATTGGTAAACCACCTCGGAATGCGGATTTTATGGCTCGGATAGCTTCGTTAGGTGATTTTCGACTTAGGAGTGTGTTCAGAACATTTTTTTTATGTCCGGTGTAGAATTAGGCTTGAATTGGCAAAAGTTAGTTTTTGGCGATTTTTGGTCGACACTGGAAAATAGGCTATCGAGGTCGGAATGGAATTTCGGAAGTTGGAACAGGTTTGTAATATCATTTTGGATATGTCTGCAAAATTTCAGGTCAATCGGAGGTGTTTTGGTTGGTTTCGGTGTAGTTGGCGAAATTTGGAAGTTTCAAAGTTCATAGGCTTGAATTTGATGTAAATTTGGCATTTTCGTGTTGTTTTTGGTCTTTCAAGGGCTCGATTAAGTTGGAATAATGTTATGGGGCGTGTTGGTATGTTTGGTTGGTGTCCCGAGGGGCTCGGGATTGATTTCGGATGGTTGACGGGAAGTTTGGAGTGACTTTGGTAAATTTGTTGTTGCTGGTGTTTTCGCACCTGCGGAAAGGGAGCCGCAGGTTCGGTTCTGCAGGAATGGACTGGGCTCCGCAGGTGCGAGATTTGGTTGAGTGGGGAGTGGTCCGCAGGTGCGAGGAATTTGTGACACCTACGATATCGCAGGCGCGGAAGGAGCATCGCACCTGCGAAGCCGCAGGTGCGGAGAAAAGGTCGCAGGCGTGGGATTGGCCCGTTAAGTGAAATTCCGCAGGTGCGGCTAATAGTCCGCAGGAGCAGAAATGACTGGGCAGAAACAATATAAAAGGACCCTCCGCGAGAAATTCTTATTTTTCATCAATTTGCATGCGGGAGGAGTCCTTTGAAGGCGAATTGGAGAGGGAAAATTCAAGATTCTTCAGTAGAGGTAAGTCCTTTGGTTACTAACATCGGTCCTATGCTATTTTTTTCGGATTAGGCTTGAAAATTTAAGGATTTGAGTAGGACAAGGTTGGGAAGAAGGGGGTGGAGAATTGGAAATTCTTTTGAGGTTTTGGGTAGGCAATTGTGATCCAATTGTGTTGATTTTGGTATGAGTAGATTCGTGGGAGGACGAGGTTTCTAGTGATGTAAAAATTTTCGAGTTCCGAGATATGGGCCCAGGGCTCGGGTTTGGCCGAATTTCGATATTTTTGTGTAATTTGATAGTTTTCGATTGGGTTGCGTTCCTTGGTTATATATTGATGATGTTAAACTGGTTTTGGCTAGATTCGGAGTAATCGGGAGCCAAGTCGAGGGGCAAGAGCATTGCGGACTAGTGTTGTGGCCCGGTAGAGGTAAGTAATGGTTATAAATCTTGTCCTGAGGGTATGGAACCCCGGACTACATATTTTCTTACTGATTTTGGAAATGGCGCACATGTCGAATGACGGGTATGTGGCGCATACTCATTTTTGGATTGGACTACCTCCTCTCCGGGGTAACTAATGAGTTGCATATTTACTCAAAACATTGTGTTAAATTATGATTCTAAAGATTTGTGAAATATTTGGGCTATACGCCGTGTTTGGGGCCTCGTGCCGATCTGTTCAGAACCCTTGGGGGATTTTTACTACTGTTTTCTTCACTATTTGTTGATGATTTTACTCAGCATCATTGTGCATATTGCTTTTCAAAACTTAGTATGATTTACACCACTTTGAGATTTAAAACTGATGTTTTGGGTCGAGTACCCTGTTTTACTGATTCGTCTGAGGGGCCTTTTGAGTGGTTCTGCTGAGTGTGGCCGAGGGCCAAGAGTGATGGTGAGATGCTGAGTGATTTATGCCATGATTTGGCTTGTTTATTAGCGCTTGGGCTGAAGGAGCCCCTTCGGAGTTTGTACACAGGGTGAGCGCACCTAATGCCGAGTGACGAGTGATTGGGAGGCCGAGTGACGAGTGATTGGGAGGCATGAGTGATTGTGAGGTGCTGAGAGACTGATTACGAGTGATGGTGAGGTATGCCCGAGGGGCTGATTATGAGTGACTGTGAGGCATGCCTGAGGGGATGATTATGAAATTTGTTTTTCCAGAGGGTCCATTATATGATTCATTTCATTTTTATACTAAACCTTTCAGTTGAAGTTGTTGAAAAATACACATTTTCAAAAGGTTATTCTGAAGGTTGGTTTTAAGACATGACGATTTCATATATCTATGTTATATTATTGTAAAGTAAGGTTGTGTATATTATGATTTGCTGCCATTCATTTTATGTGCTTCCTTGCCGCTTAGACCTTATTTATTGTCATTACTACTGAGTTGGCATACTCACACCCTGCACCTCTGTGTGCAGTTTCAGGAGCAGATATCGAGCACTAGCCCTTATTCCGCAGCGGAGCAGGATTTGTGGGATATAGAGGTAGTTGTTCAGTGTTCGCAGCATCTCTATTTTTCCTTCTTGTTGTATTTAGCTTGATTCGAAGGTTTTGTATTATAATATTTTATTTTGTTTTATTTCTCTAGATGCTCATGACATGTTGGCTCCGGGTTTTGGGGATGGCAGTATTGCATAATATTGGCCTATTGTATTAAGAAAATTTTCTGTATATTTTTATGAAATGCTTGAAACTTGAACAGGATTTTCAAAAGAAATTGCGAACATGCGGTTGTCGGCTATCCTAGTTCCACGATAGGCGTCGTCACGGCCGGTTAGGATTTGGGGTCATGACACAGTAGCTACTCAACTGGGACACGTTGACTAGATTCAGCAATTAAAAATTCAAAAAGCTCACATTGACCAGCAGCAATATATATAAAGAGAGAAATTAATAACATGATGCCTTTATCAACCTCTTTCCAAGAAATTCCACATCCACGATTCCCACCCAACACATGTGGTGTGAGAACCAATTGATTATCACCACATCAAAACTCATCTGAAGAATCTTCATTGAAATCCTCATACACATGTAGCATATAGTTATCAAAAAATATATTTGTAGTTGTGCAACGAAATGGATGGGTGCAAGGGTGGTAGCATTCCTTATTTCTCAAATAATACAAGGCAATATCAATATGCTTCATAAAAATGCAAAAAAAAGAAAGAAAATTCGTCACTCATAAATAATTAAAAAATAATAAATTAAGAAGAAAGAAAAGAAATGCCTTGTAAATTATCAAACCTTATCATCAAGTACATAGATAATATCTGAATCATCAAGTACAATTTATATGGATTCTTTCTCACACCATTATCCTTAGCATATATATATTAGTTTATCCCATGAAAATTGAAATAATATCAAAGTTACAAAGCTTATAAGTTAGTCCTCAATTCCTAATTAGAAGTTCATACGTTCAAAAATTAAGGACACTTGGTCCTAAAGTTAGAGTTGGAAGTTCAAAAATTAAGGACAGGTAGTCCTTAACTTAGACTTACAAGCTCATAAATTAAGGATAGTTAGTCCTGAACTTAGAGTAATAAGCTCATAAGTTAAGGACACTTGATCTTGAACTTAGAGTGGAAGTTCAAAAATTAAGGACACTTGGTCCTGAAGTTAGAGTTGGAAGTTCAAAAATTAAGGACAGGTAGTCCTTAACTTAGACTAGCAAGCTCATAAATTAAGGACAGTTAGTCCTGAACTTAGAGTAACAACCTCATAAGTTAAGGGAAATTGGTCCTCAACTTAGAGTTGGAAGTTCAAAAATTAAGGACACTTGGTCCTGAAGTTAGAGTTGGAAGTTCAAAATTTAAGGACAGGTAGTTCTGACCTTAGAGTTACAAGTTCAAAAGTTAAGGACACTTAGTCCTGAACTTAGAGTTACAAGCTCAAAATTTTAGGACACTTAGTCCTGAATTTAAAAATAGAAGTTCAAGACACAAATGTAAGCAATTAAAAAATAATGAATACATTTAGGGACTTACACTTTTTTGCGACCTTCCCTTTTCTCCTTGCCCAACCACCCAATGGATTTCTTTAATAACTTTTCATCATATTTGGCATAATGAAAAATACATGTAAGAGTATATTTTGATTTTATCTAGCCCATATACTCGGTTGAATATTCATTGTGTGTCATCGCTGTTCCTCTTTTGTTTATCTGTTCAAAAGGATATTTCAATTGCCAACTAAGCTTCTTATTCCTTTTCCCTCGACCAAGCTGTTCTTTAACATTTTTTTCAATATCCATAGCCAAATCCTCATCAATGCTCACTTGTGTAGTCGGAGGAGTAGGAGTCGTAATAGCAAATGATGGACCATCAAAACCAATATTATCTCTCTTCTTTTTCCTAGTATATTGGTTACCGACTGCATTTTTGTTTTTCTCTGCAAGCAACAGTACATATACATTAGTTTGCTGCAAGTCCTCAATTCTACGACAAATTGTCAAATGAAGAAACAAAAAATAAGGACGTAATTTTTGAAATGTCTTGACATTTTGAAGTATGAATCTAATATTAAGGAAAAATTTCCAAAATGTCCTTAACTTCTGGAATTTCACCTGAAGAAATGAATTTAATACATGTGTTGGCCACCTTGTCTTCTTGTATTTCTTTAACAGACGATGGAGCTGAGATATTGCTTATGCGTGTTCCATCCATTGCATTTTATTTATCTTGCAACTGTTCTCCATGTTCTTTGCTTGAAAGTTCACAAGATTCTATAAATATTTACAAGTTCTAACTTAATTAGTAATTGTTACTAATCTTTGACTAAAACTAACATGTATAAGATGAAAAAAACTAAATCTAACCTTTTGCAACTGTCAAGACCATGCCAGTTAAATCATTATCTTGGCTAGCATTATTTTGACTTCCAAAATTTTCTCTAAGAGAGAGTGGTGTAGAGATATCATATGTTCCTTCTACACATCTGCAAACATGTCACGACCCCAAATCCTAAGCCGGCCATGATGGCGCCTATCATGGAACTAGGCTAGCCAACCATTACAGACTATCAATATATTTCATAATTTCCTAAAATTAGCAGATTTAAAACATCAAAATGAGATGAACAATTTATACACTTCCCCAAGACCTGGAGTCAACTGTCATGAGCATCTGGGACTGTAAATACAATGTACAACACAGTGACTTGCTACTAAAAAAGCCTGAAGTACAAAAGACAAAAACTATGCACTAAGGAAAGGAAAGGAGGTGAGTTGGCGACGCTGAGCAGCTACCTCGATTCTCGAACAAACTCCAGGCGCGTCCAAAAATCAACTAGTGAGATGGTCTGGTACCTGGATCTGCACACAGAGGTGCAGGGAGTAACGTGAGTACGCCAACTCAGTAAGTAATCAAAGTAACTAAAAACTTGAGTGTAGTAACGAGCATTTGTAAATCATGTAAATCCATATACTGAGTAACAATGGAAATGAATAAATCAAGTCAGGAATCTACATTCCGAATATTTCATAAAACTCCAGTTTCCATTCAAAAATCTCGCATAAAAATATTTGCCCAACATTATCATCTCAGGCTCAGTGTAAAGAAAAGTAAAAATAGTAGTTTCATAAAATATAAGCCCCTCGGGCACAGTATCACTCACAATAAAGCCTCTCGGGCAAGCCTCTTAGTAACTCGTGACTCCACTATCAGTATCTCATGCTCACACTAAACCCTCGTACTGAGCAAGCACCATGAATACACACAATTGATGCGATGGGCAGCCCGATCCAATACATGTATATATATATATATATACTACTGCGGCGTGCAGCCTGATCTATATAACATACGTTGCAGCGTGCAGATCGATCCATATAATAGTCGATTGCGCTCACGAGGGGTGTACAGACTCCTGGAAGGGCTCCTACAGCCCAAGCGCTATATTTGTTGCGGCGTGCAACCCGATCCAATATGTACATTACTGCGGCATGCAGCCCGATCCATATATAACATATATTGTTGCGGCGTGCAGCCCGATGCATATATATAATCTATATTAATGCGGCGTGCAGCCAGATCCATATGTAATATATAACATATATATTGTTGTGGCGTGCAGCCCGGCCCATAACTATTCTCACATACTCGGCGCACGGCCTCACTCAGTCATCCTCACAAGCCACTCAGGCATTTCATCTCAACTCACGGGACTCAGCCCAAAATACTTCTCAGCGTTTCAAAGTAATGTGATAACAGTGAAAATAACAACAAGTGGCAAACATGACTGAGTTCACAGATGTTCTATCAGGATAGTGGGAGAATAGCGTAAAAGTACCTCTGCTGGTCTAAACAGGTCGGCACAAGGCCCCAAACATGGCTCACAACCCATAAACAAGTATAAATTTCTAAAATATAGGATATCGCAATGTTTCAAATCTAATACGCGGCTTAATAGTCGCTACAGGACGGACTAGGTCACAATCCCTATCGGTGCACGCCCACACGCTCGTCACCTAGCATGTGTGTCACCTCATTTACCAAAACAATATCAATTACCGGGGTTTCATACCCTCAGGTTTAGAGTTACAATCGTTACTTACCTCAAAAAAGTCCAAAAGCTACTCCGCGATGCACTTGCCCCTCGAACTGGCTCCCAAATGCTCCGAATCTAACCAAAACCAGATTAACATCATCAATATACGCTAAAGGAACAAAACCTAATCGAAAGCTATCGATTTTAAGCACAATTCCCGAAATTGGACAAACCCGAGCCCCGGGCACACGTCTCAGAATTCGATGAAAATCGTGTCACAAGAATCCTTATCCCTTCCCGAGTCTACACATATAAAATGCATCACAATCCGACCACAAACAATTCCTAAATTCCTTAATTACAAGTCTCAATTTTCCAAGCCGTAAACCCCCAATTTATGCCATTTAATCCTCAAATTCCAAGCCTAATCCATCACAAAATAACATAGAAACGAGTTTATAATCCGGGAAACTTACCTCCACTGAAGACTCTCGAATTCCTCCTTCAATTTGCTCTCAAACTAGCTCAACCCGCATGCAAAAATGAAAGAAATGCCAAAATTTTGCGGAGGCACCTAATTATACTTCCTGCCCAGTTAATCCGCAGTTGCGGACCATTCTTCGCACCTACGGTCCCAGGTGCGCACCTGCGCAATTCCACTAAATGTCCAATTCTCGCACTTGCAGTGCCTCACCCGCACCTGCGGCTTCGTAGGTGCAGCCCATGCCTCGCACCTGCGGATTCCCCCACTCTGACCTCTTTTCGCACCTGCGCAATGACCTTCGCACCTGCGGCCATCACACCTGCAGCTCCTCATCTGCAGGTGCGGCCACACCAGTAAAATAACACCAGCAGTAATTTTGCTGCAAATTCCTAAGTCCAAACCTCCGTTAACCATCTGAAATCAATCACAAGCCCATCGGGGCCCCAACCGAACCTACCAATACATCCCATAACCTAATTCGAACTTATTCGAGCCTTCGAAGCACCAAAAACAATGCAAAAACACCAAAATCACATCAAATTCAAGCCTATGAACTTTGAAACTTCTAAACTTTGTAATTGATGCTGAAACCAACCAAAATACATCCGATTGACCTAAAAATTTGCACACATATCCAAAATGACATTACGATCCTGCTCCAACTATCGGAATTCTATTCTGACCCCGATAGCCTATTTTTTCCTGCCGACCGGAAATTGCCAAAAACTAACTTTCACCAATTCAAGCCTAATTCTACATCGGACATCAAAACTTCATTCCGAACATACTCCTAAGTCCCAAATCACCTAACGAAGCTATCCGAGCCTTAAAATCCACATTTCGAGGTTGTTTACCAATAAGTCAACTCCTAGTTTACTTTTTTAACTATTAAGCTAATTTAAGAGACTAAGTGTCATGTTCTTACCACGACTACTCCGCACCCAAACCAACCGACCCAACACAACATAAATAGGCTAAGAAACATATGATAAAGCAGAAATGGGGGAAACAGGGCTAATCTCACGAAATGACCAATCGGGTCGTTATATCCTCCCCCTCTTAAATAAATGTTCGTCCTCGAACGGGTCTAGAAACTTACCTGGAGTCTCGAATAAGCGAGGATATCTGCTTCGCATCTCCCGCTCGGTCTCCCAGGTGGCATCCTCCACCGGCTATCCTCTCCACTGAACATTCACTGAAGTTATATCCTTAGAACTCAGCTTTCTGACCTGACGATCCAAAATGGTCACTGGCTTTACCTGACATATCACCCTCGAGCTGAACCGTGCTGAAGTCAAAAACATGAGATGGGTCACCAACATACTTCCGGAGTATCAAAACATGGAACACCGGATGAATCCTCGATAAGCTGGGAGGCATGGCAAGCCTATAATCCACCTCCCCAATCCTCTGAAGCACCTCAAATGGCCTAATGAACCTGGGACTCCACTTCCCTCTCTTCCCGAATCTCATAACACCCTTCATGGGTGACACCTTCAGCAACACCTTATCCCAAACTATGAAAGACACATCTCGGACCTTCCGGTCCGCATAACTCTTCTGCCTAGACTGTGCCGAGCGAAGCCGCTCCTGAATCAACTTTGCCTTACTCAACGCATCCTGAACCAGGTATGTGCCCAATAGCCTAGCCTCGCCCGGCTCGAACCAACCAATCGGAGATCTGCAGCTGCTACCATATAAAGCCTCATACTGAGCCATCTGGACACTCAACTAATAGTTATTACTATATGCAAACTCCACGAGCGGCAGAAACTGGTCCCATGAACCCCCAAAATCAATGACACATGTACGCAACATATCCTCCAGAATCTGACTAGTACGCTCTGATTGCCCTTCGGTCTGAGGATGAAACGAAGTGCTCAACTCAACCTGAGTACCTAATTCCCTCTGCACGGCCCTCCAAAACTGAGATGTGAACTGAGTACCTTTGTCAGAAATGATAGAAACTGAAACTACATGCTATCAGACAATCTCCTTGATATAAATCTCAGCTAACCACTCTGAAGAATAAGTAGTACTAACAGGAATGAAGTGCACGGACTTGGTCAGCCGATCCACAATAACCCATATAGCACCAAACCTCCTCGAAGTCCGTAGTAGTCCAACTACGAAGTCCATGGTGATTCGCTCCCACTTCCACTCCGGAATATCAACTCTCTGAAGTAATCCACCCGGTCTCTGGTGCTAAGACCTGATGACAGTTGAGACACTGAGCCACGAACTCAACAATATCCATCTTCATACGCCTCCACCAATAATGATGTCTCAGATCCTGATACATCTTTGCGGTACCCGGATGGATGGAATATCGCGAACTATGGGCCTCATCTAGAATCAAATCTCCAAGTCCATCCACATTGGGCACGAAAATCCACCCCTGCATCCTCATGACCCATCATCACCAATAACCACATCCCTAGCATCACCGCGATGGACCCTGTCCTGAAGAATGAGCAAGTGTGGATCATCATACTGGCGTGCTCTAATCTGATCATAAAGAGAAGACCTGGAGGCTACAAAAGCCAATACTCGCGGGGGGTCTGATAGATCCAATCTCACCAAATGACTCGCTAAAGCCTAAACATCAAGTATTAAAGGTCGTTCTGCTACTGGAAGTTAGGCTAGACTCCCCAAACTCTCTTCTCTGCGACTCAGGGCATCGGCCACTACATTGGCCTTCCCCGTATGATATAAAATAGTGAGGTCATAATCCTTGAGAAGCTCCAACCATCTCCTCTGACGCAAATTTAGATCCTTATACTTAAGCAGATGCTACAAACTACGGTGATCAGTGAAAATCTCACACTGCACTCCATATAAATAATGACGCCAAATCTTCAAGGCGTGGACAATAGCTACTAGCTCAAATCATGCACTGGATAATTCTTCTCGTGCACCTTCAACTGTCTGGACGCGTAGGCAATCACCCTACCGTCCTACATCAAAACTGCTCTAAGGCCAACTCTCGAGGCATCACAGTAAACAGTATAGGAACCTTAACCCGTAGGCAAAACCAACACCGGAGCTGTAGTCAAAGCGGACTTGAGCTTCTGAAATCTCTCCTCACACTCCTCAGTCCACCTGAACTGAGCACCCTTCTGGGTTATTCTGGTCATAGGTGCTGCAATAGATGAAAATCCCTTTACGAAACAGCTATAGTACCTTGCCAAACCAAGGAAACTGCGAATCTCAGTAGTTGATGATGGTCTAGGCCATCTCTGCACTGCCTCTACCTTCTTCGAATCAACTTGAATACCCTCACTAGACACCACGTGCCCCAAGAACGCTACTAAATCAAGCAGAACTCACACTTCAAAAATATTGCATACAATCTCTTCTCCCTCAATGTCTGAAGCACAACTCTCAAATGTTGCTCATGATCCTCCCAAGATTGGGAATACACCAAGATATCATCAATAAACACGATGATGAAAGAATCTAGATAAGGCCGGAATACACTGTGCATCAAGTGCATAAAGGCTGCTGGGGCATTGGTCAGCCCGAATGACATAACCAAAAACCCATAATGACCATATCTAGTCCTTAAAGTAGTCTTCAGAATGTCTGGCCCCTGAATCTTCAACTGATGATAGCCGGAACGCAAGTCAATCTTTGAAAATACCCTGGCACCCTGCAACTGATCAAACAAGTCATCTCTATGAGGCAAGGGATACTGGTTCTTCACCGTAACCATGTTCAGATGTTGATAATCAATACACATACGCATAGAACCATCATTCTTCTTTACAAACAACACCGGTGCACCCCAAGGTGACACCCTAAGCCAAATTAAACCCTTATCTAGGAGTTCCTGAAGTTGCTCCTTTAATTCCTTCAGCTCCGTTGGTGCCATACGATAAGGTGGAATAGAAATAGGCTGAGTGTCTGGCACCAGGTCAATACCAAAATCAATGTCCCTGTCAGGTGGCATGCCTGGAAGGTCTGCATGAAACACGTCCGAAAAGTCACGGACCACAGGAACCGAATCAATAGCGGGGGTCTCACCACTGACATCCCTCACAAAATCCAGATACGATAAACACCCCTTCTCAACCATACGCTGAGCCTTCAGATAGGAAATCACCCTGCTAGGCACATACTCAGAAGAACCTCTCCACTCAACCCGCGGACATCCTGGCATCGCGAAGGTCACGGTCTTAGCGTGACAATCAAGAACAACATGACACAGAGATAACCAATCAGTGCCCAATATCACATCAAAATAGACCATGCTGAGTAACAATATGTCCACTCGGGTCTCCAGACCCCGAATAGATACCACACACAACCGATACACACGATCCACAATAATAGTATCGCCCACCGGGGTCGACACATGAGCAGATATAACTAAAGACTCACGGGGCATATCCGGAAAATGGGCAAAATATGATGAAACATAGGAATATGTAGAACCGGGGTCAAATAAAGCCAAAGAATCTCGGCGATAGACGGAGACAATACATGCGATCACTGCATCGGAGGCCATAGCATCTGGCCTGGCTGGAAACGCATACATACGTGCCTGACCTCTACCTGCTCGACCTCCCCCTCTAGGGAGGTCTCTAGCTGACTGACTATTACCCATGGCTACCTGGGTGGGTGGTGAAATAACTGGATCTGAAGTGGAAGGTCGGCTCCTCAGCTGAGATGGGCCTCCAAGAAGATGAGGACACTGCCTCCTCATATGTCCGAACTCTCCACACTCATAACAACTCCTTGGAGCTGAAGACGGGGACTGAAAAGAACCCCGGGCACCAGAATGGCCACTAGGAGAACCATGCATGGAGGAACCCTAAACTGATGGTGCTCGAGCTGCACTCTAGGCTGGAAGGGCAACGAACGAAGAACGGCCTGGCTGAGAACTGTGGGGACCATGCCCTGAAGATGCACCACTACAGGTTGGGCGGCCTGACCGAGGAGGCCTGAACGAACGGCCTCTACCATGCTGAATCTGCCCCCTGGAAGGAGCACCACTAGAACCACCCGATCCATAAGGCCTATTTTCCTCCCTCTCTACCCGTTCCTGGGGGCGAACCGACTCAATATCTAAAGCAATATCAACGACCTGCTCGAAGGTAGAACCTGATACTCTCTCCTGAGTCATGAAAAGGTGGATCTGGTAAGTGAGGCCATCCACTAACCTCCTAATCCTCTCCCTATCAGTAGGGACCAACTCGGTGGCATGACAAGCCAACTCTAAAAACCGCATCTAATACTGCATCACTGATAGCTCCCCCTGACGCAGCTGCTCAAAATGCCAGCGGTGCTCCTCCCTGTGAGACTGAGGTACATACTTCTCCAAGAAGATAGTGGAGAACTTCTGCCAGGTGAGGGGTGCTGAACCAACAGGCCTATGCCTCTGAAAATACTCCCACCAAGTGAAAGCAGCACCGGAAAACTAAAAAGTAGAAAACGAGACCCCACTAGTCTCCAAAATCCCAGCAGTACGAAGCATCCTATGACATTTATCTAGAAAACCTTGGGCATCCTCGCCCTCTGCACCACTGAATGTCGGAGGTTGAAGCCTACTAAACCTCTTCATCCTACGCTGCTCACCATCTAGCATAGCTGGAACCACAAAGTCCTGAACTGGAGCAACCGGCTGTGCTGGAACCGCCCCCGGTGTCTGATGGCCCTGAGTAACCTGCTCAAGTGTCCGGGCAACTGGAGTCTGACTGCCTCCCTCGGCCTGAGAAGTAGCGGCAGTAGAAGATGCAGCAACTGACTGAGCAAGGGTGGTACATACTGTCAAGATCTGGGCCAAGGTCTCCTAAAGACCCAGAATAACAATAGGCATTGTCGGTACTTGAGCGAATAACAATAGGCATTGTCGGTTCCTGAGCCTATCCCACTGGAGTATCTACGGTGGGGATCTGCTCCTGAATAGTAGGGGATCAACTGGTACTGCCCTGGCTGCCGCACGGGCTGACCCCCTACCTTTACCGCGGCCTCGACCCCTCGCTGGTCTAGCTGTTGGCTGATCACCCTGATCGGTAGCGCGAGTCCTCACCATCTGTGAGAGAATGAAACAATAGAAGTTTATATTTCCAGAATCAACAAAATGGCACGACAGAATTCAAGAAAAATAAGATTGTTCCTAAGGGTTCTGCAGCCTCTCGAAGATAAGTACAGACGTCTCCGTACCGATCTACAAGACTCTACTAAACCTGCTCATGACCATTGAGTCCTATGTAACCTAGGCTCTGATACCAACTTATCACGACCCCAAATCCTAAGCTGGCCGTTATGGCGCCTATCATGGAACTAGGCTAGCCAACCATTATAGACTATCAAAATATTTCATAATTTCCCAAAATTAGCAGATTTAAAACAGCAAAATGAGATGAACAATTTATACATTTTCCCAAAACCTGGATTCAACTGTCATGAGCATCTAGGACTGTAAATACAATGTACAACACGGTGACTTGCTACTACAAAAGCCTGAAGTACAAAAGACAAAAACTATGCACTAAGGAAGGAAAGGAGGTGCGCACTAAGGAAAGGAAAGGAGGTGAGCTGGGGACGCTGAGCAGCTACCTCGATTCTAAACAAACTCCAGGCGCGTCCAAAAATCAACTAGTGAGATGGTCTGGTACCTAGATCTGCACACAGAGGTGCAGGGAGTAACGTGAGTGCGCCAACTCAATAAGTAATTTAAGTAACTAAAAATTTGAGTGTAGTGACGAGCATTTGTAAATCATGAGTAACAGTGGAAATGAATAAATCAAGTCAGGAATCTACATTCCGAATATTTGATAAAACTCCAGTTTCCATTCAAAAATCTCATATAAAAACATTTGCCCAACATTATCATCAGAGGCTCAATGTAAAGAAGAGTGAAAACCGTAGTTTCATAAAAGATAAGCCCCTCGGGCACAGTATCACTCACAATAAAGCCTCCCGGGCAAGCCTCTCAGTCACTCGTGACTCCAATATCATTATCTCATGCTCAAAGTAAACCCTCGTACTCAGCAAGTACCATGAATACACACAACTACTGCGACGGGCAGCCTAATCCAATACATGTATATATATATATATCTATACTGCTGCGGCGTGCAGCTTGATCCATATAATATACGTTGCAGCGTGCGGCCCGATCCATATAATAGTCGACTGCGCTCACTAGGGGTGTACAGACTCCTGGAGGGGCTCCTACAGCCCAAGCGCTATATTTGTTGCGGTGTGCAGCCCGATCCAATATGTACATTGCTGCGACGTGCAGCCCAATCCATATATAACATATATTGTTGCGGTTGCAGCCCGATCCATATATATAATCTATATTGCTACGGCGTGCAGCCCGATGCATATGTAATATATAACATATATATTGCTACGACGTGCAGCCCTACCCATAACTATCCTCACATACTCGGCGCACGGCCTCACTCAGTCATCCTCACAAGCCACTCGGGCAGTTCATCTCAACTCACGGGACTCAGACCAAAATACTTCTCAGAGTTTCAAAGTAGTGTGATAACAGTAAAAATAACAACAAGTGGTAAACATGATTGAGTTCACAAATGTTCTATCAGAATAGTAGGAGAATAGTGTAAAAGTACCTCTGAGGGTCTAAACAGATTGGCACAAGGCCCCAAACATGGCTCACAGCCCATAAACAAGTATAAATTTCTAAAATACAGGATATCGCAAGGTTTCAAATCGAATACGCGGCTTAATAGCTGCTACAGGACGGATCAGGTCACAATCCCTATCGGTGCATGCCCACACGCTCGTCACCTAGCATGTGCGTCACCTCATTTACCAAAACAATATCAAATACCAGAGTTTCATAACCTTAGGTTTAGAGTTACATCGTTACTTACCTCAAAACAGCCCAAAAGGTACTCTGCGATGCACTTGCCTGAAGTATTTTGTTTAGGATTCAAGCAACTCTTCAATGATTTGAGTAACTTTTTAAAACAAAGAGAGCCCCAATTGAAAGAAGAGCAGAGTTCCTCGTCATCAATGATTTTCATTACCCACTCAGACACATTCCGAGTCTTGCGAGTCCACATCAATACAGATTCAACAAAATAAATTGTTGCCAACTTCACCGCATCGTCTTTGCTGCCTACAAATGATGCAGTTGTACCAAATGGGAGACTAGTAATAAAATGTCACAAATCGCCTAACTCAATTCTATCCTTTCCAGGGAAGTAGACTTTAGAAATCCTATTAGCTCTTTCAGTCAAAAATTTGAAGTCCAATAAAGAAGAACATTTCAACCGAGTAATTATCTGGAAGGCTTCACGTGTAAACTTCACTTCATGATCAAAAACCTTGAATGTCATTTAATTCATGTCATTGCTTACAATTCAGAATGCAACACACAATAAATAGGTTTGCCACAAAATTTCAGACCTTCCAATCGGAAAAAGTTTCCGAAAACACCATCTCTTAACTTCTTCCATTACACGTTCGACAAGAAACTTTTTATTGTTTCCTTATACTTAAAATCACCTTTCCAATAGCTCATCAAATTACGCCAATCATCAAAATCGAAAACACGGTCTCCTTCCATTAGCAGACTACAAAGAAAAAAATAGAAGGTAAACATTAGGACTATTTTTCTGAAATATCTTTAATATTTAAACTAAAAAACTAAAATTCAGGACCTAATTAGATGCATCTTTAATAGAAAAACAGTTAAAAATACAAGTATTTAGAAAATTCCTAAACACAGTTAGCATACAAATTTATCTTTAGCCAAAATTCTCAATGACTGAACTACTCTGATTGCATATTACATAATCAATATATTGATTAAACCACAAACACAATTCAATGCCAAAAGGTTCTCAATAACTTTCGCAGAAAATCCACTTCTTATTCCTCAGCGAATCAAGTTATTATTATTATTTTGGATGTTTTTACTTTTACTGCTAAGACGCACATAATTGATCACAAACACAGCATTATGACCCAATGTTATCATTGAATTAGAGATATACAAAGAGAAAAATGCATAAAAGCAAAATAGAAAACATATATATCGATTCACGAAAAACGTCGACAAGTTCGTTGCATAAAAGATGACAAAGGAGTACAGATGAAGTTGAACAAAGGACGTGAGCTCGAGATTAAACCCAGTGCTAACACAACTGCAATCTTCGAGGCTGAAATTCCTCCTGTGATCTGACTTATCTTCCCTCCAAGAATGAAATATAATGTATTTGATGCATAGAAGATGACAAAGACTTACTGCATATAGGTAGAGAAGTAATGAGATGAAGTTCTAGATCGAGAAGCGGGGGTTTTGAACTTTTGATAAAGGGTTTGGGAAAGAAAAGAGATAGAAGAAAGGTAAAAATATCTTTTCGTATTAATTTTAATAGATAGTGGTTATTTTTGCTCAACATTAGAATTGTTGGATAAAAAATAAATATCACCTTAAATAGTGGCTACCCCACGTTATTTTACTCAAAACCGCTACATTTGAGCCCAAATCGTAATACCCAGACAGCTCCTTAGAGGACTTGACCCACTATTCTTTTTAGGGAAACTTACACAAATGTCCCAAATAAATCTCAACTCACCAACCTCTAGCCATTAGTCATAGACTTACCAAAACTAACCAACAAAAATTGAAAAATCAAATAAATAGGGTTCTTTCTCTCAAAGAATCACATGTAAAAATCACTTTCCATATTTTTAAGCGTGATTAGAAACATTAGATGCAAGACGGAAAGAAAATTTCATGGATGAGGTAGCAAATAAGGTGATAAATACAAAAATAAATATATAATATTCCAAAGTTCTAAGCAAAAAAAAGAAACTTTTTCAATGGGTATAGTTGAAATTCATTGAAAATATATAGATAAGTCAATATACAAAATTTGAGGAAGATTGGAGGTGATTTGGACAGGTTTTGTATCAAAATTTGTAATTAAATCGAGTTCAAAAAAATCTTATGCAACATATGTGTCACGCATGTATCCCACACACAGGTATACATGGATATACATGTGATACACAATTGATAAAAATATGACACATATGTGATACACAAATGATACACAGTGTGATACATATATCATTTTTTTCATGTTCACTTTTGTACCTCGAATTTTCAATTCAAACTACCTCAAAACTTCACCAAATTATCCCAAACCTGAGATTCAAACTCCTTAAGTTGTACCCTATCTATTCTAATAACACCCACTCAAAATAAAAAGCAAAATTTTGATATTTTTTTGCTACAAATAGCTAATTGGCTAATATTAGTAATATTTGGCTAATATTAATAATATTTTATAAATTAGCCAATTTTTATAATGAGCTACTTATAAATGGACATAGCCGGTAGTTTCCCTCCTTTTTAATTCCCATGTCTACATCTCGACCCTCCCTTTACACATGTTGAGACCAACTGTTATTTCACCTACTTTCCACATTCATACGTCTACTTTCCTAATTTCATACTTAGATTACTCCGAACATGACAATCTTTCAGTAAGCATAGCTCTAGTTTCAAAAGAGGTGGTCCCGCCAATTGAATAGGCAATGTCTTCAATATTAATAACAGAAAAACTTAATCCAGAAAGAACAGTAGAATATAGAGAATTCTTTCAGAGTGAAGACTCTGAATGATTCACAAACCGAGAAATAGGGAAACATAAAATGATTAGATGCAAGACAGAAACTCGGATCAAACTAGGTCACAACTGATTCCATATCAGTTTACAGCTTTTAACTGTCCAATGCAAAGAATCTACTTCTTTCCCCCTTCACCTGTTTACCCAAAACCCCAATCCATCCTTGTTCCCTTTGATAAGGTACAGTGATGTCTAGAAGAGCAAATGAAAACGTTGGCATAGCCTCAAATCAGAAGTTAATTACACACTCGGCCAACTAAAAATTAGCCATACCAAAGCAATTACATTGATAAATTAGATTCGTGCTTCTATTTTTTTTTTAAATTACATTGATGAATCAGATCCTTACAGCATAATAGCTAAGTTTAAAGGAAAAAAAAAAGACGTTATACAAATAGGCCAAAGATCCAGAATGCGAGGTTGAAATCGTAATTATTACACAAGGAAATTTTCCAACAATATCTCACTGTAACTTTTCTTTATAGCTGGTGTCCTCGGCTAACCACCGGGTTCCTGCTATCTCCGTACTCGTTAACTCTATCCAACAAGGTTAAGACAGTTGGGAAGAAATCACCCAGTGCTATTTGAATCCACCGAAATTTGAACTGTGGTCCTCGATAATCTTTGTATAACTAATAGCTACTTAAGGACCAAACCAGTAGTTTTTCACCACTGCCATTCAAAAAAAGAGACTTGTTTTCATGTCACTGACTACTACTTCATGTTAGTCCCCTCAGTCTTCAGGGAAGAGTCACCTTAACCTCCCTCTTGGTCAGTTCTCCCTCTTGCTCAGTTCATCTTGTGAAGATAAACCTAGGGCTCTGAATGAATGACTTCAACAACTTCGTGCTTGGACCATGACAATGTGAATTATGGCCCTGCCGTCTCATGGTGATATTATGATATATCCGGCTCATGAAAACTGGAATAAGAAAATGTAGAATCAACAACCAATATAGCTCATTCATCACTTAAAAATAAAATGAAGGTAGGAAATGTGCTGTTACCTTGACACTCACATTGTTGTAGAAATTCCTCAAGATCCACCACTTACAGTGATACTTGATCTTTCTCCAGGTCTCCACAATCAAGAAAGTATTGAGCTCCAGGAAAAATCATGGGGTGCTCCTGGATAAGCGCTTGACATTGAGCTCCAGAAAAAATCATGGGTGTGATCCTGGATAAGCGCTTGACATTATAGTTCACCAGGTCCACACAACAGTAGAGTTCATAGAAGTTGAAAAGCCAATTGAAAAATCAAAACCATAATAATATTATGGTCTTAGCCAGTTTATTAACTTGGAGCCTTACTAACAACAGATTACAGTGCTAGCTCTTAGAGGAAAGATTTTATTGATAGATATGGAAAGAGAGATGTGATAAGGTAAGACAACACATCCCCACATTACCAACAATCAAAAAAATACGTTCCAAGATTACCATATAAGAGAATTCAGAAGGAAATAGAACTATAGAGGCTCTCTAGTCTAATTCCATTGTAGTTATGTTAAAGCTAACGTTAAGAAAAACCTATAAACCCTCCAAAGAAGCCAAATATCATTTTCTTTATTGTTAAGGAAGCCAAATATCCTATTCCCACATAGACCCAAATGCACTGCCACAAGAAGCAACCCTTCTTTCGATCAGTAAAATAAACAACATATAAATATGATGCAGCATATAATGGTCAACTATTTGGATCTTCCAACCGAAGACAATGTCACATTCAAATCAACAAAACTTTTGAATCTTAGCTCATCATGGAAAGCATTTCTGGAGATGTATAAGCCAAATCCTTTCAATGTACCACTAACACATGCAAAACAGAGAACCATACAATTAAATAATTGAGAGATAAATTGGACCTTGCAGACACATTCAACCGTGATTTACCAACTTGGATAATAAGACTTTTATAAAGTCTATATCTTTAAAGTCATTCCTGTCAATGCCCCACTGTCAGTCCACCAAGAAAGAAATTCACCAAGTGCGAAATAAGCCACCATTTTAGCATGGTTTTTGACGTTTCATGAACTAAAATAACAACTGACTTTTATTACCAGTATGAATTACATATTCACTCGAGTATTATTTGGACTTCTTTTGGCCCAAAAAGCAGACTACCTCATAGGCTAAACAAGGTATGCTTTTGCCAGGTTAGTTGTGCATTCATATGTAAATATAAATATGCATAATATATATACATATGTATATTGTGTGTATGTACATTACGTATGTATATATATGTGTGTACACACACACACACACACATATATATATATATATATATATAGCACTTGTTACTTGATCAAAGAAAAAAGTTTCATATATAGCACCAAGAAGATGTGGTAAGTAAAATACTCACAAGAGAACAAATATAAACAAGGAAAAAGGGAACACATAGAGGGGTAGGCTCCTAGAGAGGGGGGGAGGGGGGGGGGGGGGGGGGGGGGGGGGGACCACATTGGATTTGGTCAACTAACCTTGGATGCTTTGACTATATCTACTTGGTTTAAGTTTAGGGTTTATATCATACGTAGATAGTTATATAAAGTATGAGAACGCATTACTATTACACGAGAAATCTTATGAATAAAATATTAGGTATTTATTAAGAATTATATTTTATTAGTTTTAGCTCAATAAGTTTTACTAATCATTTATATACTTATATATGCTTCAATGTACATTTATTGACAGTATCCCAGTACCTGTATCTGTACTCAGATCCATTACCTCAAATCCTAAAACTCATGTGATGAAGAATCCGACCTCTATCCGCACTCGAATCGAGTACCCGCATCTGAGCAACATAAATTCTCATGAACCAAAGACGAAGGGAAAAAGAAGGAAGAGAGACATCTCCGACAATGCATCTTACTGGATGGCTTCAGATTCATCCTCAGAGCATATACCATTTCGCTTTTCCATTTGAACTCGAAATTGAGTGTGGTGCAGTTCTCCAACACTTTTGTCCACTGTACAATGTAGAAAAGATATTTATTATCTTTTTCTGACACATGAAACAATGACTGGTCATAATCCTCCCTCTATATTGCAGTTATCCAAAAAACAAAAAAATAATTGATTAACTTTTATTTCCAAAATATCTAGTATTTCTGTGTGGGCTTCTACATCTTCATACTTTTGGGTTTATGCTAATCTCCGCTCACCACACAGAAAAAGGAGGAAAAAAACTTCCTTTCATACCATTTTTATACAGATTCAAAAGCATGAATGATATAACATTTAATAATAAAATAAAATAATCATACTTAAATATTTAAAGAGAAAAATATTCCAATTTTTAAAGCCTTAATAAATGAAAATTCAAGAAAAATTTTCTGTTATTGGTAAGGTAAAGTCCTAGTCGCCCACAAGAAAATCGCAGAGTTAGGCTTAATACATACATTAGTCCTCCAACTTGCATAGAAATCCCATTTACACACCTTTTCTTCATGTCATCCTTCTTAATTCTGCAAAATCCATGTCTAAGACCCTCCTAGATAGCATAAGACCACTCCCTCTTGGAAGTACATGATACACACCACTCATGACACATGTCATGGAAAAAAATGAAAATGTAGGTCCATCCTTGCTAGCTTTCCACCATTTTTCCAAGCCAAATTTACCGGCTAAAACCCTCTTTTCCCATTGTCCTTTTCTTGGTTGAAATTTTGGCTGGACCAAATCGTGGCAGTCTCTGTAGAAATCTTTCTCTATTTTCATTCCCATAACCCTGTGGGCCTTCTACCGTCACTTTTTCTCGACAAACTTTGCTGATAACAAACACATTTTTCCATCAACAGATTTAAAACCAAAAAGAATGCAAAATATGCATGAGAAACAAAGGATCTAACTCCATTATCCTTATCTTTTCTATCTTTTCCCTGCTTTCTCGTTCCTTCTTCCTAACTTTTCTCTGAGAAATCTTGGCAATCAAGTGACCAAGAGAGTTTCTGCTTAACTGGACTGTGGTTGAGTTTCTGTGGCTAACAGTAGAGCATGCACCTCTAGTTGTTGCGTTCGATATGGTTGAACTCATGTGGCTAACAGTAACCTATAGCGGCTGCTTACTGGAGCAACGCCGTACCGGAGAGTTCAGAGGATAAAAACTATTGGAGACCAAAAGAAAGAAGGAAAGAGAAAATAAAGAAAAAGAGAAAAAAAATACAATAAGAAAAAAAAGGATAAAAGAAGTGTAAAAAAGGAGATAACACTAAAAAGAAGAAACAAGCTGAAAAATATTTTAATAGGATTTTGACAGATTTTTAACCCTTGCTGGTAAGTGATGCAGTGACGCACATACCACATGGCATTTTCCTGGGGCTTTTGCTATGGAAAATAGACACAAAGAAAAGTAAAGGATTTTTGTTCAAGTTTGGGGAGTAAAGTATGTATTAATCCTATGTTTTACGACTTTATGCCTTAAAATTAATGTGTTCATAGAACTTTAAGGAAATAACATGCATTTTTATCACTTCTTTAGAAGAGACTTCCGAGTTAGACATGATTAGCTGACAAGGGGATGACTAGCACAATTTCTAAAATCAACCAAGACCAGTTGATTAGCCTTTAGTATTTCCTTGCCACAAAGAAGCATCAATTTAGTCTTTTTCTATTGATATTTAGCATGATCTGTATCCCTTTTCTTTTCAACAAGAAGGCATCAAACCCAAATGCAACATTTTCAACCCAATGTTAAGCACCAATTATGAGACAACTTACCGCCTTTCTCTGTTTCAATGGAGGATCAGACCTAGGGGACAAGCCGATAATTCTCTCTACAACCGGGATCACAGCACAAAAATGAATGGCATTACCTAAGAAAGACAAAAGAACCAGCTGGGTCGATACATATATTGACCAGTAGCATGCTTACACTAGTTTCTTTTTAATAGGGGTATCTAGTTTACACTTCACAATAGTCTTAATAATATCTAGCATATGAAACAACTACTATAGAAGCTTTGTTTTATATGGAACCAAGCAAAAATAAACAGAATACAAAAGGATGATATTGATAAATTAGTAGAGACACTGGACAAGCTATACATCAAGTTTAGGAACCTCCAAGAACAAATATGAAAAAAGAGAGGATGACAGACAACTCATCTTTAACTTCTTATGAATCACCATTAATTTGACTTCCCCTAACAAATTAAACTTCAATTAATAACTAAACCTATAAACTGGTACGCCTAGAAATACATACTTTCAGTAGAGTGGATAACCCTCATTTACAGCATGACACATAAAGATTCTTGGAAAAACTTTCAAATCTTCCTTTATTGTGCTCATACAAAAGAAGAATGGTGTGAAGGATCACTCAATAGTATACTAGGGAACGTTAAAAAATAATATCTGAAGAGCTAGACGGAAGGTCGAAAATGGTAAGCTCATCTCCACATCCCAGAATGCTTTTATTGAAAGACATATTCTAGATGCATCCTTTATAGCAAATGAAACGGCCAACTCGAAATTCAGGAAAGAACCGAGAGTAGTGTGAATTGGACATCAAGAAATTATCTCGTCTATGTTTGGAAGAATGGGTTTCGGCTACAAATGGATAACATGGGTAACATTGTGAATGAACAGTTAAATCTTCCATTCAGTAGTACACCATTTTTGTAGTTTAAAGAAACAAGAGAAGGGAATCCTTTACCACCATATCCTCTCTCTTTTTTAAAGGTATTTTATTGATGTATCAGCACTAGGCTGGTGCTGTGAATTACATCCAAAAAGTTCCCGAAAGTACACAACAGGTTCCTACTAACTGCTCATGTAGACAATGAAATATAGCAACGTTTCAGCATTATACAAATTCTAGTTTTCAACAAAACATAATATGTACTTACCAGTCAGTTGTTATCTCATTTTTTCTATTTTAGAACATTTAAACATGTGAGCACAAAAGAAAACAGGAGTAAACTGAAACTTACCTCAGTATTGAGATGGGGTTGAATTGGATATGAGAAAAGACACTGTATAATCCGACCTCTTCAATGATAGAACCAGAGAAGAAAAATACTATTTCTCAGGTTTGCATTTTATGAAGTGCATAGTCGACTACTTGTAACCGACGTAAGTCCTCTTTTCATCATTTCATTTTGCAAAGCAAGAACTTCTTCTAGATTACCGATCTCTTGATATTTTCTTATAAGACATGAATATACAACCTCATCAGGTTTAACGTCCTTGTCAATCATCTCATCAAAAAAAATTCTTGCCTGAGGCATCTGGCCATTTTTCGAAAGCCCACAAATCAAAGCAGTGTAGGCATGAAGGTCAAGCTCCAAACCACTTTCGGTCATTCTCCTTCGCAAATCTAAAGCATCTTGAATATTTCCCTGCTTTAGGTTTCCATCAATCAAGGATGTATAAACTATTTTATCTGGAAGTATACCTTTGCCAAGCATTTCATCAAACAGCTTTTCTGCCACCTCTAGACATTTATTTCTACAGAGGCCATGAATAAGAGCTGTATAGACCACAATATTAGGATGCAAACCCATTTTTGGCATTGAATGGAAATGATCCATTGCTTCGTGGACAAATCCCAACCGACACAAGCCATCAATTAATGTAGAATACGTCACAACAGTAGGGGAAATATCTCTTTCCTGCATTTCATTTAGCAGAGTCTGTGCTTCTACGGGTTTTCCAGCCTTAAAGTAAGCATCAGCAAGTATTGTGTATATGACATAGTTTGCTTCTATTCCAAGTCCCTTCATTTTATCAAATAAAACCTTGGCTTCCTCAAACTTCTCATCAGAGCAGAAACTCCATAAGACAATTCCACAGAGTAATGTGTCTGGTCTGATATTATTTTCTTTCATTTGCTCCAAAATATTCATAGCATCCACTAGCCTTTTTGATTTGATATACCCATGGATGAGAGCAGTATAGACTTCTAAATTTGGGATAATCCCATCCTTCAGCATGACCATATAAACTTCTTCAGCTTCCTTGATTTTCGCTTCTTTACAAAGACCATCAACCAATGTCGTGTAGGTCACAACATTTAACTTAACTCCTACCTCTAGCATCTCTTTAACAAATTTCAAAGCTTCATCAACTTTACGAGCTTTAAAATGTGCATCAATCAACGAGGTATAAGTAAATTCATTAGGAGCAAGACCGATCCGCCTCATGTCAACAAAGAACTTGATAGCTCCTTGTAACATCCCTTCTTTGGCAAAAACATCGATAAATGTGCTATAAGTAACCACATTGGGCTTCAGGCCACTTTTCTTCATCTCATGCAGATACTTAAATGCTAATACCATCCTTCCAGATCGACAAAAACAATTGATCAGTGTATTATATGTTACTACATCAGGAAGACATCCAACTTTCTTCATTTCTTCGTATAGAGAAACCATATCGTCTAGCTCCCCATGCTTACCAATTCCATCAATGAGAGAATTGTATGTAATTATATCTGGATCAATGCCAATATCCTTCATCTGAATGAATAACCTTTTTGCAGCATTCAGGTCCCCATCCTTACATAAATAGCCAATCATTATATTGTAGGTGTACACTGTTGGAACAATTCCAAACTCAATCATATCCTCAAAGAACTTCAAGCATGAACTTTTATGGCCTAACATTGAGAGTCTGTGCAAAAGATAATTACAAGACCGTGCTTTGGGAAGAACTCTAAAACTTGTCATCCTTGAAAAGCACTCACTAGCCTCCTTAAGCAACCCTAATTCAATTAGAACACTAAATAATGCATCAAACACGCCATACCCGGACACACAAGTGTTCCTTGTTGACCAAAGAACATCAAGTACATCGGAACAAGGCAACAACTTTTTAGCATCACTTAAAGTAACCAGCTCTTTTAGAACATCAAGTGTATCCCTATACATTCTAGAACAGAACAAAATGTGAGCTACAATACAATAACTCTCCGCAGTATGAACAAAAGCAGTCTGCGTTTTGGCCCACTTGAAAAACTTCAAAACTAACCTTGGTTCTTGTTTCAATGCCAAAAGAATTTTGGGGATCCAAATAGGAGCTAAAGCGGAGTCAAAGAGTCTCACAATCCTAAAATCATCCCATTTCTCTTCCCGTATGATTTTCTCTATAGAGGAGAACCCACTAAAAGTAGTATTATTATTATTATTATTATTATTTGTGGAAAATGAGTATCTGAATAAGCAAAGGAAAGTGTTGACAAAGAAGAAAAAGTTTTGCGGGAATGGAATGAAGGGACTAGTAGTAGTAGTAGTAGAAGATGATGAAGTAGGAGAAGCTAACAAATGGCGCTGAGACTTTCTGAATAGGCCGCGAACAAAAATTAACATGGCGTGAGCATACAAATACAACAGTAGAGCTTCAGTAATTGACTCCATTCATTGCTACCCAACACACCCGTTTTTGTGCCGCTGCTGCTGCTGCTGAGTTTTAGGGTTTAAGCAGCGGAGATGTGAAATACAACCAGTCCAGGGCCTCTTTGCTAATCTAAACACTACCAAATACACGTTCTACTCTTTTTGACTATACAATACTAGTAATGTCTAAACATTATACACCTACATCTCCAAGTTTTTAAAAACCTCCCTTGACCCTTCTTTAAATTTATGTACGAAATTCAAGAAAAAAAGAGAGATATTTTTGAATATGTGGTATAAAATAAGATACGTATATTTTGTATGACTATAAATTATTTCAAAACTAGTCAATTTATTATTAAAAAGATACTCCATTCCGTCAAATTTAATTGATTTTTGTTTTTTTCACACATAATAATGAATCCACCTTTTAGCATTAATTAATTATGAATTCGACCATATTAACCTTAATTTGCTTATTGTAAATATAACAAACTACTTTTAGAGCCTGTTTGGAAAGCCACCGTGAAAATATATTTGGGTGTAATTGGGCGTAATTACACAGTTTGGCATGTTTGTTTGGCCAAGTAATTACTTAGTCAACATGGAATTGGGTGTAATTGAAAGGGTGTAATTACACTCTTTCAAGGGAGAGGTGAGAATTGGTGGTAATTACACTATGTAATTACAAGGTTGTTTTTTAGTTTCTTTCCTTTTTGTTTTTATTTTAATTTATTTGCTTTGTAACTTTTTATTTCTATTATTTTAATTTTTTTTATACTTTTTAATTTCTTTTGAAATTTTAAAAATATTTTGTTTGTACATTATTTATCTTTTATTTCTCTACATTTACTTCTTGTGATTCCATGTAAATGCTTATATGTGTTATTTTTTATTTTTTTATTATTCTATTTTTTGAAACTACACCTCCTAATATTAGAAATAATGAGTCATGCAATTAAAGAGGAATTTCGTTGTTGAATGTGGTTATATACTTATTATGCTTCTTAATGTTTAGTTGTAGTAGAACTTAATATTATTATGTTAGAATTTCACATATGTTAGACTATTTTTTTTTTAATTTTGAAATTGTGTTATATTCATGAGTTCCATGATGTTCTTACAAAACATAAATTTTTAGCTTTTGTAAGTCTTTAAATTCAATATTATATATATTATTTTTAAAATATTAGTTATAAATAATTGATTACTAATTAATGTATATTCACGAAAAAAATATAGATATTAAATACCAAATATAATATCATTTATACTTATAAAAATTTATAGTGTCACGACCCCAAATGCACTAGTCGTGATGGCACCTAACTCAATCCGCTAGGTAAGCCAACTAGTAACTATCCAATTCCATTGATTTTAACAAGACAATAAAGTAAAGAAATTATCTGACTTTTATAAAATTTTCAAGGACTGGTAGTACAAATCATGAGCTTCTAGGAATAGAGTTTACAAAACTGAAATGAAATAAATACATGGTCTATTTGTAAAGTACACAAATAGAGTTTTATGGATCTAATGCTACCACGAACAAGGGGCAGCTTCAACCGGAACACAGGTACATCTTCAATCCAGTTACCATTGAATGTAGCAACATCTGCACGCAAGGTGCAGAAGTGTAGTATGAGTACAATCGACCCCATGTACTTAGTAAGTAACAAACCTAACCTTAGGTTTAATGTAGTGACGAGCTAAGACAAGGTTGGGTCCAATACCTGGTATTCCACAATTGTTCATAATAGCATAATACAAGTAATAAGAGGTATCTCGGAATTAAAGTGCTCAACTCGTTCACAGTTTCATAAAATAGGCATGCTCTTCAAGTATCTTAGTGAAAACTCAAATCTTTTACCGAAAATGCCAAAACACGAGTAAGTTTGAAAACTGTGATTTTTCCTAAAATCCTTTCATTAATAAGTAAGAAGTTTCATTTTCTTTCCAAATAATAAGTGAAAAACACCCCTATATGCCCACATATCAATGTGTGTAAAAGTCATGAATGACGTGATACTATATAGCATGAGGAAAAATGTATCTCAATGCATGTATGTCATGTGTGCATGTAAATGCCATGTACATCAGAGATGAATCATGTACTCACACTCTTAGAGTACTCAATCTCACCGTCTCATATACTCTCTCACTATGCTCAATACTCAGCACACTAAATCACTCAGGGTAGTATAATAATTGTTGAAGTGTGTAGCCCGATCCACATATATACATATAGTCTATTGCACTCATTGAGGGTGTACATAATCCGGAGGGGCTCTTTTAGCCCAAGCACTATTGTAAGGCCCCGTAAAATTTTACCTAGAAAACCGGTACTTCGTGATGCCCAGATTGGATTTATGTGTTTAATGATAGAACGTCGCGGTTCAGACCTTTTGGATTGAACAGTACCCTACAGACTTAGAATAAAATGATCGCGAAAAAGTGTGTTTCTGCGGCCCATTATGCGGCCGCATAATCACTCTGCGGACCGCATAATGGCCGCAGTGTGAATCAAAAAGCTGGCCAAATTTGAGGCCAACTATGCAGTCCATAATGCGATCGCATAATTGATATGCAAGCCGCATAATCCATCGCATATATACCTTGGAGTTTTGTGAGGGGAGTTCTGCGGTGCATTATGTGACTGCAGAACAGGTATGTGGGTCACATAACGGCCGCATACTCAATCAGATGTTCCACCCTGCTGAGGACATTTTTACGGCAGGTTTGCGGACCGCATTCCCATTATGCGGTCGCATATGCGACCGCATAACCGTGTCGGGGCACCCCATTTTATTATTTTTAAACCCGAACCCAGACCAACATAAAGCATATTTCCCACCATTTTAAACCATTCTCATGATAATTTAAAGTGAGTCAAGAGAGGGTTCTAGAGAGAAGGTCCAAATTCCATCAAATTGATCCTCCATCACCACTCAAAGCTTGGGACTAATCAAACAAGATACCAATTTCTTCACTCTAAGAGGTAAGTTTCTACCACACCAGCTTTTAAATTCCATGATTAGCTAAAATGGACCATTAGTAAGGTAGTCCATGGAGGTAAGGAAAGGGACCTTACATGCATGGGGTTCTAAACTATGTATGGGAAAGTAAGAGCAAAGATAGAAAGAAATGGAGGATAGAAACTTAGCAAACTCATAATTATATGTGTAATGCTCAAGTGAGCTGGGACTATGATCCAATTCCTAATTACAATTTGATTATGCTATTTTGTCAAATAGATTGAAAGAGCTAAAGGATTCCGGAAATTGTCGTAGGAATTATGGATAAGACCCAGTCCAGGTATGTATGGCTAACTCTAATCTTCGTAGAATCAACTCGTTGGTGTCCGAATAGGTGGTGTAAGTCCCTTACTTGATCATACGTGCATTGATTATTTTTACGTGTTCAGTCGAAAGATTTTTGTTTCTAAATTGTTCTTGTTGACTACCATGTCACCATGCTACTCTTGAAAATGTGAATTATGATCCTACATGCTCCTTCTATCATGTGTGTAAATTCATAACATGTTGGTTCTCGTTAATATGAAGGATGATGCTATTGAACGGATAAAAAGGAGAATCAAACTCAAATTGTAAAATGTGTCCAAGTGCCAAGAATTATGTGATAAATGATTGAAATGAGATGTGAACTGAGTAATTAATTGAAATGGTGATGTCCCAAGTGAGATGGCTTAGTCGATCGGGCCGAGATCGGACGCCATGTTGTACACATGGTGACATTTACATTGGAAACATTGATATAAATTATGGATATGGTTATGTCTCACTTGGGATGGCTTAGCCGGTCAGGCAGAGACCGGACACCGTGTAAAAAGACACGATGGAATTATAAATCGTGGCACTTGGCATTAAGAGACTATTAACCAAAAGGATGGAAAGACGAAATAAGAAACTATGCGACCCCTACTTGTGAGTCTTTACTCCTGTGAAGTGCTATGTGATTTCCATAACTGCTTTCCTACCTGTTTTATTGTTTATTCTATTTTGGAGTGGAATTGTTCATAAATACTAGTACTATTCGATGGTACTAACGTCCTTTTTGCCGGAGGCGTTACATCTTTGAATGGATGTAGGTGTTTCTATTGCAGATAGCGCTGATCGCCGATAGTGGTGCCCTCACCCTTTCTCCTCACAGCAGTCTTGGTGAGCCCCATTTCTTCCCAGGGTCATGCATAGTATCTGTCGTGCTTCTTTTGTATAAGTTACTATATTTTGAGGTATAGCCGGGGCCTTATTTCCGGCATTGTCACGTTTGTCTTTTGTATCAATAGAGGCTTCGTAGACGTTTATGTGGGTCATGTATGGGTGTCGGTGTCACGCCCCGAAATCCCACCGTCGGGCCGTGATAGCGTCTAACGTTGAACCCGCTAGACAAGCCAATGTGTATAGCTAAACTAGCATAATAACCTCAATTTAACAAAATAAACTAAAACAGTTCACAATTAAACAGCGGAAATAAATACAGTTTTAATCTAAGTAAAGACAATCATAATACAACATCGCATAAATTCCCAAAACCCGGAGTCACAAACTCACGAGCCGTCTACAAGAGTGCTAAATACAAGTCTGGAGAGAAATACATGACTGTCTCTGAAACTAGAGGAAAAACAAGACAGAAACAAAGGCATAGGGATGGGAGAGACGCCAAGGCCCACGAACGCCAGCGGGTATACCTTGAAGCCTCTAGGATAAGCTGGAAGACACTCCCACTAATGATGTCCTACGGATCCGGCTGCGTAATCTACACAACATAAAGAAGTGCAGGTGTAGCATCAGTACAACCGAACCCATGTACTGGTAAGTTCCTAGCCTAACCTCGACGAAGTAGTGACGAGGCTAGAACCAGACTACCAAATAAACATGTGCAGTTCAAATAAATATATACATATATACAATGGATAAGAAATATAGAGAGAAAACAATTAATAAAGGAAGGGGAACATGTTGTGGGGAGATAACAGTTTCATATAAGAAATCTCAAATAAGGAAAAGAACAACAAAGTTAGCATATCTATAAGGACCAGAAATCACAAACTTACACGGCATCACCCTTCATGCTTTTACTCTCGCCTCACTATGCAATGTATAATGTAATCAATGTAAATCATGGCACGGTATCACCCTTTGTGCTTTTACTCTCGTCCTCACTATGCAATGTATAATGTAATCAATGTAAATCATGGCACGGCATCACCCTTCGTGCTTTTACTCTCTTTCCTCACAGTATAATCAATGAATATTGGTACGGAATGGTACATCATACGGCACTGCATCACCCTTCTTGCTTTACACTCTTTCCTCACAATATCAAACAATGCACGGCATCACCCTTCGTGCTTTAGCACTCTTCCTCACCCAAACAACAATCACAAACAAGGGCAAGGGAGTAAACATAATAGAAATAGTAACCCCGGCAAGGAAACAATAACAGAAATCTCAACATCCCAGCAAGGGAGACAATATCAAACAATGCACGGCATCACCCTTCATGTTTTAACACTCTTCCTCACAATATCAAATAGTGCACGGCAACACCCTTCGCGCTTTAACACTCTTCCTCACCCAAACAGCAATCACAAACAAGGGCAAGGGAGTAAACAGAATGAAATAGAAATCCCGGCAAGGGAACATCAATTAAACAATTAAATCCCGGCAAAGGGAACAATAGCAGCAATCTCAACATCCCAGCAAGGGAGATAATCACTAAAAGCAACAATGACCCAGAAAGGGTAAATTTTAGTAACTCTTTCTCTTTCTTTCACTTTTATTTCATAATTTACTCTATTACTTGAGCCAATGCTCCAAAGGATTCAATTATCTCATATATCTTCATCATTCGTGTCACAATTTGAGCCAATGCTCCAAAGGAGTTTTAAAGATTATAATTCCCTTCACATGCTCTTTACAACATATAGAAATCATCAATTAAGCATGGAAATTATAACAAAAGTCAGAATATTCGCAATATAGGGACTCACGGTCATGCTAGACACCAATGTATAAATACTCGTCACCACGCCTATACATCGTATTTGACAATTAGCAAGTAGCAAATAATACTCAACTCCTATTCCCTCAAGCTAAGGTTAGACGAAACACTTACCTCGGGTCCAAAATATAGCAATTAAACCTCTAACACCGTCTTTCCTTTAGAATTCAACTCCGGAATGGTATTATCTAGACATAATCAACTCAAGTATATCAATAAGGATTCGATAATTCAATTACATGGCCTAATTACCCATTTCCATGCATTCTTCCAAAATAACAAAATTCGAACCCGGGACCGCTTGGTCCAAACACGAGGCTCGGACCAAAACCATGTCACCCATTCACCCACGAGCCCGAATATATAATTTGTTTTCAAATTCGACCCCAAAACAAGGTCTAAATCAAGAAAATTCAAAAGGGCCCAAATCTACCCAAATTCCCAATTTTCTACTCTAATTTGCATGTTTTAGGCTTAGGAATTCATTAAATATAGATGAAAAATGAAGGAAACGAGTTAAAATTTACTAACCCAAGAAGTTTTGATGAGGGATGGCTTCAATGGATGCCTAAGGACTTTGGAGAAGAAGAAGTTCGTTATTTTCTATAAAAATCCTGTAGCTACTGGTTCTGGAAATATTTATTTACCACTGGGCAAAATTTCCCTTCGCGATCGCGGAAGGGAGGTCGCGATCGCGAAGGGTAGACTGGACAGACCATCGTTATCGCGGAAGGGAGGACGCGAACCGAAGAATAAAAGGGTTGGGGTCCAGAAGTTGACTTACGCGATCGCGAGGGAGTGGATGCGAACGCGATGAAGGAGACCCGTAAAGCTACGTGATCGCAGTCATCTGTACGTGAATGCGAAGAGGAAAAGAGGGCTAAGCCCTCAAGGTCAAATAACTCTACGCGATTGCGAGGGAACTGACGCGATCGCGATGAAGGAAAAGCTTAAAGCTTCGCGAACGCGGAAGAGGCTTCGCGATCGCGAAGAGGAAAAAGGGACCTGCAACAGCTGAAGCGAAAACCAGAAATTTCCTAAGTTTAAAATCACTCCGAGACACCTCTGAAACACTCCCGAGCCCTCGGGGCTCCTAACATATCACATGCACTAATTCAACAACATCCTACGAACTTAACCGTGCGATCAAATCGCCAATATAACATCAAAAACAACGATTAAAACTTCATAACCTTTCAAATTTAGAGTTTTAAGTCCGAAACACGTCAAACGACGTCCAATTTCAACCAAACTTCACAGAAATATCTTAAACCACATATAAGACCTGTACCGGGCGCTGGAACCAAAATACAGGCCCGATACCAACACATTCTAACCAATTTTCATTTTATTTTTCTCTATAAATTTCAGAAAAACAATTTTTACTCAAAAATTTATTTCTCGGGCTTGGGACCTCGAAATTTGATTTCGGGCATACGCCCAAGTCCCATATTTTCCTACGGACCCTCCGGGACTGTCAAATCACGGGTCCGGGTCCGTTTACCCAAAATGTTGACCAGAGTCAAATTTACTCATTTTAATATCAAATCTTAGCATTTTTCACATAATTTCATATTTAAGCTGTCCGGCTACGTGCCCGGACTGTGCATGCAAATCGGGGCAACTATAGATGAGATTTTCAAGGCCTTGGAAGTATGGAATGAGTAATAAAATAGGTGATGACCCTTTGGGTCGTCACATTCTCCACCTCTAAAACAATCGTTCACCCTCGAACGAACAGAAGAAGGAAGTACCCGAGTCGGGGAATAAATGAGGGTAACGGCTCCGCATATCGGACTCGGACTCCCAGGTCGTTGCCTCAGGAGGCTGACCTCTCCACTGAATACGAACAGAAGGGAAACTCTTGGATCTCAACTGACGAACTTGCCGGTCTAGAATAGCTACCGGCCCCTCCTCATAAGATAAGTCCTTGTCCAGCTGGACAGTGATGAAATCTAACACGTGGGCTGGATCGTCGTGATACCTCCGAAGCATGGACACATGAAAAACTGGATGTACGGCTGATAAGCTAGGTGGCAATGCAAGTCTATAAGCCACCTCTCCCACTCGATCAAGAATCTCAAACGAACTAATGAACCTAGGGCTAAGCTTGCCCTTATTCCTAAATCTCATCACGCCCTTCATAGGTGACACTCGGAGAAATACTCGCTCACCAACCATGAAAACCACATCTCGAACCTTGCGATCTGTATAACTCTTTTGCCTGGACTGAGTTGTACGAAGCCTATCCTGAATGATCCTGACCTTGTCCAAGGCCTCTTGAACTAAATCTGTACCCAACAACCGAGCCTCTCCCAGCTCAAACCATCCAACCGTAGAGTGACATCGCCTACCATATAAAGCCTCATAAGGAGCCTTATGGATACTCGACTGGTAGATTTTGTTGTAGGCAAACTCTGCTAAAGGCAATAACTGATCCTATAATCCTCCAAAGTCAATAACACAAGCCCGGAGCATATCCTCCAATATCTGAATAGTCCGCTCAGACTGCCCGTCCGTCTGAGGATGAAAAGTTGTGCTTAACTCCACCTGGGTGCCTAACTCTTGCTGAACTGCTCTCCAGAAATGCGAGGTAAACTGCACGCACCAGTTCGAAATGATAGATACCGGCACACCATGAAGGGAAACAATCTCCCGGATATAGATCTCAGCTAATCTCTCGGATGAATATGAGACTGCCACAGGAATGAAGTCTATAGTGATCCTCTCCCACTTCTTCCGGGTCACCGTAAGTCCAGTAACGAAGTCTATAGTGATCCTCTCCCACTTCCACTCGGGAAGCTCAATCCTCTGAAATAAACCACCAGGCCTCTAATGCTCATACTTGACCTGTTGACAATTCAATCATCGCGCCACATATGCCACTATATCCTTCTTCATTCTACGCCACCAATAAAGTTGCTGCAGATCTTGATACATCTTTGCGGTGCCCAGATGAATAGAGTACCGGGAACTATGGGCCTCCTCTAAAATCAACTCTCGAATCCCATCAACATTGGGCACACAAACTCACCCCTACGATCTCAAAACACCATCATCATCTAAGGTCACCTGCTTGGAACCTCTGCGCTGCACCGTGTCTCTAAGGACACACAAATGGGGATCATCAAATTGACGATCACGGATACACTCCAATAATGAAGAACGAGCGACCGTACAAGCCAACACTCGACTAGGCTCAGAAATATCCAACCTCACAAATCGATTGGCCAAAGCCTGAACATCCAAAGCAAGCGGCCTCTGACTGACCGGAATAAAATCAAGACTGCCCATGCTAGCTGACTTCCTACTCAAAGCATCGTCCACCATGTTGGCCTTCCCCGGGTGATATAAGATGGTAATATCATAATCCTTCAACAACTCCAACCATCTTCTCTGCCTCGAATTCAACTCCTTTTGCTTGAACAAGTACTGAAGACTCTTAGGATCCGTGAACACCTCACACGCCACGCCATACAGATAGTGCCTCCAAATCTTCAATGCGTGGACAATGGCTTCCAACTCCAAATCATGCACTGGATAGTTCTTCTCATGAATCTTCAACTGCCTCTGTGACGACTCGGCCGGTCGTCTTAAGAATTAATGCCCCGATCCCCTATTAACTATTCCCCAAGTCTATTTATGCTAAATTGAATTGCCGGGACGTTCAGTTTTGAGTTTCGGAGAGTTTTGGGACACTTAGTCCCCAAATGAGAGCTTAAGTGTTGGAAAGTTGCCTGTAGTTGGAGCAGTGTGAACATGGCTTCAAAATTGAAACCCGAAGATTCCGTTAGCTCCGTTGGGTGATTTCGGGGTTGGGAGCGTGTTAAAAATGTATTTTGGAAGTCCGTAGCTCATTTAGGCTTGAAATGCCGAAGTTTGAATTTTTGAAGTTTCCAGTCCGATAGTGAGTTTTTGATTCGAGGGTCGGAATGGAATTTCAAAAGTTGCAGTAGTTCCGTAATGTCATTTGGGATGTGTGTGCAAAATTTGAGGTCATTCGGATGAGTTTAGACGTGTTTCGGCGTCGGATGTGAATTCTAGAGTTTTCCTAAGTTCCTAGGCTTGAACCTCTGCATAATCGATGATTTTGATGTTATGAGACGTGTTTCTAAGGCTCGACCTAGTTCGAATAAAGTATTAGGGTCGGTTGGTGGTTTTGGTTGAGGTCTCGGGGACCTCAGGGTTGTTTTGGATGCTTAACGGGAGAATTTTGGACTTATTAAATGGCTGAACCAGACATCTTCTGGTGTTTTCGCACATGCGAAGGTTTTCCCGTAGGCGTGGACCCGTAGGCGCGATAGGGTTGATCGCAGGTGCGATGGCGGGGGATTTGGCCAGTGGTCGTAGGTGCGACCTGAGTTCCGCAGGTGCGGAACCGCATGCGCGAACAAACAATCGCAGGTGCGGCCCCAGTGGATTTAAGTGAATTCCGCACCTGCGATGCTTTTTCTGTAGGTGCGGTGATCGGGACCACAGGTGCGAGATCCCTATGTGTTTATTCCAAAAATTCGAGGGTTTATTTCATAAGTCTAAAAATCGTTTGAGAGCTCGGGAATTGGCGATTTTCAGTGGTTTTTGAAAAGAAGGATCATAGGTAACATTTTCTAATCCTAATTTATTGTGAGACCATTAATCCCTGTTATTTTCTTTAGTTTAATTATCAAAAATGAGGGAAAAACCATGGGGAATTGATGAAACTTACCCAAACCGAAATTCTGAGAATTTAAGGGGTTTTTGGCATCTGATTTCGATTGTTTCTGGTCTAATGAGTTCGTGAGTGAATGGGTGTCCGAAAAATATAAGTTTTACCCGATTCCGAGACGTGGGCTCGAGGGGCATTTTGGTCATTTTACCTAATTTCGTGCCTTAGCTTTGAATTAAATAGTACAATCAGTTGCTTGAGATGTTATTTACGATATGTTATTGATTTGAATTGATTTGGGCCATTTGGAGTCGGATACTCGTGGCAAAAGTGTGATTTCGAGTTGATTTTGAGCCGGTTCGAGGTAAGTGGCTTGTCTAACCTTGTGTGGGGGACCTTTCCCCTTAGGATGTGATATTTGGTATTTGAATGTCTTGTACGTGAGCTGACGAGTGCATACTTGTGCTAATTGTTGAAAATCCGATTTTACTTTAAATACATAGACTGAGTATCTTTTTTACCTGCTTTATTCTACTTGCAATTATAGCCTATGTTAGTTTAGAAAAGCATACCTAGTTGACTTAGATTGCCTATTTGCTTAAGTTGCTTTAATTGTACTACGTGAAGCATGTTAGGTTAGAACTACTTGTCGCCTTGTATTTTTGCACTCTATTTCTGAATATCTTCTCGTTGTGGCTGCGTATTTACATAAGGACTACGGATGTGGGATTCCGGTAGCTTCCCCTCTTTGTTTGTTTACTTTGGGACTGCAGGTAAGATTCCCGATAGATCCCCCTGCATATTATACATATGATGGACTACGGGACGGTATCCCAGGAGATCCATTAGAAAATTGAGAAAAGGACTACAGGACGGTATCCTGGGAGATCCTCATTGTTACCATTGTTATTGAGCTGTTAATATTCCGTGTTTACTCTGTTCTTGTGTTTGTCATTTCCTTGTTTGACCTGTCTTATTTCACTGTTGTATTCATTACTACTATCTGTTTTCATACTGTAAATCCCTATTATATTGTTTGACCTCAGTAGGCCCTGACCTTCCTCATCACTACCCGACCGAGGTTAGGCTTGGCACTTACTGAGTACCGCTGTGGTGTACTCATGCCCTTTCCTGCGCATGTTTTTCATGTGCATATCCAGGTACCTCCACTCAGGCGCACTATCCCCGAGGTTTAGAGATGCAGCAGAGACTTCGAGGTACATCTGCCGCGTCCGCAGACCAGGAGTCTCTATCTTATTCCAGATTTTTGTGAAAGCTTATCCTTCCTTACAGTTGTATAGACATTCTGGAGTTAGAGCAATGTATTATTTCCTGTTAGCCTGTGATTCTCGTGAGTTACCGGGTTTTGGGGTGATATTGTAGACTTCCGTATTATTTTGGGTGGTATATGCTAGGCGGCATTTATTTACAGTCCTTCATTTATATTGTTTAGGTTTCCTTTACTTAATTATTTCTGCAAGTTATGTTGATATTCTGCATTGCTAGACTTACCTAGTTATAGGGACTAGGTGTCGTCACGACATGTTCACGGAGGGCGAACTGGGGTCGTGACAAGTTGGTATCAGAGCTCTAGGTTAATAGGATTCACGAAACACAGGCCGGTTTAGTAGAGTCTCGCTGATCAGTACGGAGACGTCTATACTTATCTACGAGAGGCTATGTAACTTTTTAGGAAAAATCTTTATTTTATTTGATTTCCTTGTCGTGCGATATTTTTCACATCAATTCTAAACCTTTATCTTCTATTCTCTCACAGATGTTGAGGACACGTGCTACTCGGGATGATCAGGCACTCTCACCCCCTACTGCAGCCGTTAGAGTCTGGGGCCGAGGTAGAGGCCGAGGACGCACACGTGGTGCAGCGAGAGCACCTGTGCGAGCTGCCGACGAGGTACCACCAGCAGATCCAGCCGAAGTCCAGACACTTGACACACCTACTGCCACTACTACTTCATCCTTTCACGAGACGTTAGCTCAGTTCATGTCTATGTACACCACTCTGGCTTAGGAATGGTTTCTTCCTTTCGCTACAGCCACATCCCAGGCCAGGGGAGGAGCACAGACCCCCGCCGACCGCACTCCTGAGCAGCGAGTGCATGTGGAGCAGGTCCTAGAGATCATTCCTGTACTGCCTGTAGTGCCAGTTCAGCCCGAGGATGGGTCAGCTGCTTCAGAGGACGAGCAGCGGAGACTTGAGAGGTTCAAGAAGTATGATGCTCTGGTATTCAGTGGACTAACATCAGACGATGCCTTGGAGTTTCTAGAGTATTGCCACTATATTCTTCGCACTATGGGCATAGCTGGATCTAGTGGGGTTTCCTTTACTACCTTCCAGCTTCACGGAGCCGCCTATGATTGGTGGCGCTCATATGAGTTAGACAGTCCAGACGAGGCTGCTTCACTGACCTGGACCCAGTTCTCAGATATGTTCCTAAGAGAGTTTGTTCCTTAGAGCCTCAGGGACGCATGCGCACAGAGTTTGAGCATTTGTGCCAGGGTGCTATGACAGTTTCAGAGTATGTTATCCGTTACACCAGATTGGCTAGGCATGCATCGGCTTTGGTTGCTACTGTCCGCGAGAGGGTTCACCAGTTCATTGAGGGTCTTATCCCACCCATTAGATCTAGCATGGCTCAAGAGTTGGAGATGGACATTCCTTATCAGCAGGTAGTGAGCATTGCTAGGAGGATCGAGAGTATGCTCGCTAGGGAGTGAGAGGAGAGAGAGGCCAAGAGGTCTCGAGATTCGGGCCACTACTCTGATGCCCGTACCCCAGAAACAGGTCGTCATGGTAGGGGTTATATGGTTCGCCCAGTTCATTTAGCTCTTCCCGCAGCCAGCGGTACCCCAGCTCCAGCCAGGCCTCAAGAGCCTTACTATGCACCTCCAGTTTCTAGCGCGCCTCCTGCATGTGGTGCTTTCAGAGGTCAGTCTGGCAGACCTAGCCCTAGCCAGCCACATCCTCCACGTCCTCCCAGAGCTTGTTTCGAGTGTGGCGATACACGCCATGTGGTTAGGGACTTCCCCAGACTTATTAGGGGTGTATCTTCACAAAATTTTCAGCCACAGCGTGCTCAGTAGGGTTCTCAGGCCATGATCACAACTCCAGCTGCTACCCCACCTGCCCAGCTAGCTAGGGGCGGAGATCGAGGAGGTAGCGGTCTCCCTCGAGGGGGAGGCCAGGCCAGATATTATGCTATTCCTGCTCGTACCGAGGCTATTGCCTCCGATTCTGTCATCACAGGTATTATATTGGTTTGTCACAGAGATGCATCGGTTCTATTTGATCCAGGCTCCACGTATTCTTATGTGTCTTCTTATTTTGCTCCGCATTTGGGTATAGCCTGAGATTCTTTGGGTTTTCTTGTTTATGTTTCTACTGCTGTGGGGGATTCTCTTGTTGTGGATTGCGTTTATCGGTCGTGTTTGGTTACTATTCATGGTTTTGAGACCAGTGTTGATTTATTGTTACTCGATATGGTGGATTTTGATATTATCTTGGGCATTGAATGGTTGTTGCCCCATTATGCTATTCTTGATTGTCACGCCAAGATAGTGACGCTGGCTATGGGTATTCCGCGTGTGGAGTGGAGTGGTACTTTATATCACACTCCCAGTAGAGTTATCTCTTTTCTTAGGGCACACCGTATGGTTGAGAAGGGGTGTGCTGCGTATTTGGCTTATGTGAGAGATGTCAGTGTTGATACCCCTTCTGTTGATTCGGTTCCAATGGTACAGGATTATCCCGATGTGTTTCCAGCTGATCTTCCGGGTATGCCACCCGATAGAGGCATAGATTTTGGCATTGATTTGTTGCCGGGCACTCAGCCCATTTCCATTCCTCCTTACCGTATGGCTCCTCCTGAGTTGAAGGAGTTGAAGGATCAGTTACAAGAATTGCTTGATAAGGGTTTTATTCGACCCAGTGTTTTACCTTGGGGTGCTCCTGTCTTATTTGTGAAGAAAAATGATGGTTCTATGGGCATGTGTATTGATTATCGTCAGTTGAACAGGGTTACAGTGAAGAACCGTTATCCCTTGCCTCATATTAATGATCTATTTGACCAGCTTCAGGGCGCACATGTGTTTTCTAAGATTGATTTGCGCTCAGGTTACCATCAGTTGAAGATTTGGGAGCCGGAGATCCCAAAGACTGCCTTCAGGACTCGGTATGGCCATTACGAGTTCCTGATTATGTCATTTGGGCTGACTAATGCCCCAACAGCATTTATGCATTTGATGCACAGTGTGTTCAGGACATATCTCGACTTGTTCGTCATTGTTTTCATAGATGATATTCTTGTTTACTCCCGGAGTCGGGAAGATCATGAGCAACACCTGAGGATAGTGCTTCAAACCCTGAGAGAGAAGAAATTGTATGCAAAGTTCTCAAAATGTGAGTTTTGGTTGAGTTCTGTGGCATTCTTAGGCCACGTAGTATCGAGTGAGGGTATTTGGGTGGATTCGAAGAAGGTAGAGGCCATGCAGAGTTGGCCCAGGCTGTCCTCAGTTATCGAGATTCGCAGTTTCCTTGGCTTGGCAGGTTACTACCGTCGTTTTGTGGAGGGATTTTCATCGATTGCAGCCCATATGACTAGATTGACCTAGAAGGGTGCTCCATTTCAGTGGACAAATGAGTGTGAGGCGAGCTTTCAGAAGCTCAAGACAGCCTTGACTACAGCCCCAATGTTGATATTGCCTACTGGTTCGGGGTCTTATACAGTTTATTGTGATGCCTCGCGAGTCGGCCTTGGAGTGGTGTTAATGCAGGACGGTAGGGTGATTGCCTACGCGTCCATACAGTTGAAGATACATGAGAAGAATTACCTTGTCCATGACCTTGAGTTAGCTGCCACTGTTTACGCCCTGAAGATATGGCGTTATTATCTATATGGTGTTCCCTGTGAGATATTTACGGATCACCGGAGTTTGCAGCACATATTCAGGCAGAACGATCTAAATTTGCGCCAGCGTAGATGGTTAGAGTTGCTAAAGGACTATGACATCACTATATTATACCACCCGGGGAAGGCCAATGTGGTGGCCGACGCCTTGATTCGCCGAGCGGAGAGTTTGGCATACCTTCATGCAGCTGAGAGGCCTCTAGCCTTAGATGTTCAGTTCTTAGCCAGTCAGTTCGTGAGATTGGATCTTTCTGAGCCTTGCCGGGTATTAGCTTGTGTGGTTGCTCGATCTTCCCTCCATGATCGTACCAGAGAGCGCCAATATGATGATCCCCACCTTTTAGTTCTCCAGGATACAGTCCGGCGGGGTGATGCCAGAGATGTGACTATAGGAGAGGATGGGGTGATGAGGATGCAGGGCCGTATCTGTGTGCCCAACGTAGATGGGCTTCGGGAGTTGATTCTTGAGGAGACCCATAGTTCGCGGTATTCCATCCATCCGGGTACCACGAAGATGTACCAGGATCTGAAACAATACTATTGGTGGCGAAGAATGAAGAAGGATATAACAGAGTTTTTAGCCAAGTGTCTCAACTGTCAGCATGTCAAATGTGAGCGTCAGAGACCGAGAGGGTTACTTCAGTAGATTGAGCTTCCAAAGTGGAAGTGGGAGCGGATCACCATGGACTTTGTGGTTGGACTTCCTCGGACTTTGAGGAAGCATGATGCTATTTGGGTGATTGTGGATCGGCTGACCAAATCAGCCCATTCATTCCGGTACTGACTACATATTCATCGGAGAAGTTGGCTGAGATTTATATCAGAGAGATTGTTCGCCTCCACGGTATTCCAGTATCTATCATTTCAGGCAGAGGTACACAGTTCACATCACGGTTTTGGAGGGCCGTTCAGCAGGAGTTGGGTACTCGAGTGGAGTTGAGCACAACATTCCACCCCCCAGATGGACGGACAGTCCGAGCGCACTATTCAGATTCTTGAGGATATGCTCCGTGCGTGTGTGATTGAGTTTGGAGGGTCTTGGGATCAGTTCTT